>PVJH01003722.1:0-136431 GCA_004026705.1 Nesogale talazaci | reverse complement strand
CACCACCATCTGACCATGCTGGCTGTTGTGCTTCTTCTGTGTGGCTGTGGTCTCTTCTCAGGTAAATGGTCTAATGTTTATCTTCAGGCTTTCAAGACACTTGATATAGCCTTTGATGGCTGGGCACCTTCAGCTTTCTTCACCACATTTGTTTGTGCACCCATTTTACTTCAGTGATCGTGTTGGGCCATTGAGCCTCAAGGAATGCCAGATTCATAGAACAAAGCGTTCTTGCATTGAGGGAGCACCAGGGTGAGGGCCCAAGGTCCACCTGCTACCCTAATATTTGGCCTACAGCTATGATCTTAATTTTATTCCCAACTTATAATAGATAGCTGTATCTATGTATGGGCATACCTATATTTAGACCTCTGTAAGTGCCCTTTGCCTTCTAGCTCTTTCCTCTATTTCCTTCCATCTCCTTCCTGTCCCACCATCATGTTCCACCTTCATTGGCATTTCATTGTTTTCTCATATTCATTGTCCTTGCTTAATCCCGACCAGACCTCCCATACCTATCGATTCCTAACCACTTATTGCTCCCCCAACCCGTCCATGTGTTTGTCCTCCCCCCTTTCTCCTCACCTCTCTTGTACCCCCAGGAATCATTTGCACAGTCCTTTCTGTGGCGCAATGGGTCTCCAGAGGGATGTATTCCTCTGAGCATCATGTGTCGGCGTGGAGCTTGGACCATCTCTCTTCTTCTTCCTCCCTTCTTTTCTTTGTCCCTGTGGGTGTGGGATGCTGGTCCCTCCCCCACCCTGTTCTCTGCCACACCTACTACTAGAGATGGAGTCCATTTGACTCAGGTTGCATCCGGCTCTATAGCTCTCTTTTCTCGCATCCTTCTGTGCATCCACATTGTCTTCATGATTGGTTGTTTCGTGGTAGGAACTGCTCACCCACTCCGGTTTCTGTGGAGACAAGAGCCGTACTCCCTCCCTGGGTGGATTAGTGCCCCATTCCCTCAGTTATCCTATCACTTTTGAACTCCCTTTTTACTCCCCTTCCCCCCTCCCCCCATCCTTCCCCCATTACTGTGTTGCATCCAACATATATCTCCCTGGGTTTGGTCCTCCCTCCTCCCCTTACCCTATCTCTTGGGCCAGCTAATATGGCATATAGGAGTCTTCTCTTTTATACTCACCATACTGTTTCTACTTACCTCAGGGGGCCCATGCTGTACTTTTCCTTTTGTGATTGACTGACTTTGCTTAACATAATTTCCTCCAGTTCTTCTCATGCAGAGATGTGTTTCATGTGCTCATCTGAGCTTTTGAGGGAGGCATAGTACTCCATTGTGTGTACGTGCCAGAGTTTGTTGATCCATTCATCTACTGATGGAAATTTAGGTTGCTTCCAACTCTTTGCAATTGTGAATTGTGCTGCAATAAACATTGGCGTGCATACCACTGGCTGTGGCTTATTTCTTGCCTCTTCTGGGTATATAACCAATAGTGGGATAGCTGGATCATAGGGTAACTCAACTTCCATTTTCCTTAAGTATCGCCAGACTGCTTTCCATAGTGGCTGTACATATCTACATGACGACCAACAATGTAGAAGTGTTCCTATTTCGCCACATCCCCTCCAACATTTGTTGCACTCCGATTTTCTGATCTGGGCTAGCCTCTAGGGTGTTAGATGATATCTCATGGTTGTTTTAATCTGCATTTCTCTGATGGCTAATGAGCGGGAGCATTTTCTCATATGTTCATTGGCCATGTGAACCTCCTCCCTAGTGAAGCTTCTTTTCATTTCTTTTTCCCATTTCTTCAAAGGGTTATCTGTTTTCCTCTTCTTGCAGGAAACAAGGGTATTGTAGATTTTTGTAATAAGCCCTTTGTCTGTTGTATTGTTACTAAAAATCCTCTCCCAGTCTGTGGGTTGCCTGACTAACCTCTTGGTATAGTCCTTTGATGCACACATGTGTTTTATTCTTAGTAAGTCCCATTTGTCAATTTCAGGTTCCCCTTCATGTGTACCCTGTCCTAGTGCAGTTAGCCTTTGTATTCCCTGGGTCAAGGTTCTTAGGTTTTCCCCAATTCTCTCACTAATGGTTCTGATGGTTTGTGGTTTTACTTCCAGGTCTGTGATCCACCTCGAGTTTGTTCTTGTGCATGGAGTGAGGTTGAGATCCTATTTCATTTTTCTACATGTAGATTTCCATTGTCTCCAGCACCATTTGTTGAAAAGGGCATCACCCGCCCATTTGATACTTTTGGGGCCCTTGTCGAAAATCAGTTGTCTATATGCCAATGGTTTTATTTCTGGGTTTTCTATTCTTTTCCATTGATCTGTGTATCTGTCATTATGCCAGTACCATGCAGTTTTGACCACTGTGGCTTTGTAGTAAGTGTGAAAGTCAGGTAAAGCCAGCCCTCCGACTGTGTTCTTATCCTTGAGGAGGTCCCTGCTAATTCTGGGCTTTTTCCCTCTCCATATGAAGTTTGTGGTCAATTTTTCCAATTCTCTGAAGAAGGTTGTTGGTATTTGGATCGGGATAGCATTGAACTTATAAAGTGCCCTGGGTAGGATAGACATCTTTATTATATTGGGTCTCCCAATCCATGAGCATGGGATGTTCCTCCATTTGTGGAGGTCGCTTTTCATTTTTTTCGAGGTGTGGTAGGCCAAAAGAGTTTGGGAATGTTGCATCTTCAAGGATGGCCCACAGGCCAGGAAGATCAGTATCACCATCACAAAGGGATGTATTAGAAATGTACATTCTTGGACCAACCAGAGACCCATTGCCCAGAGTCTCTGATGGTGGGAACTGGCAATCTCTAGTTGAACAAGCTCCCCAGAAAATTGTAAAACACAATCAAGTTTGAGAACTACTGCACAAGGCAAAGTTTTTTCAACTTTATCTGTGCATTTTAAATCTGTGGAGTGTTCCACAGATAAAAATGTCTGGGGCTTGACCTCTGAAGTTCCAATTTAATTATGTCTGCACGTAAGCCTGAACAGCAACCCATCTGAAAGCTTCCCAGGCAATTTTACTGGGCACCCAGGGTAGGGAATTAGCCTAAAGCAAGCTCCCTTCCTGGATGACATAGACTGATTAAATGCTTTCTTATCCTGCCAAGTGTTTCGCCATGTTTTCTTTCCTATTCTGAAATGAGAGTTGTCTGAACCTTATAGCACATGTGCATATATTTAAACTATCATTTTATTGAGGGTTTGTACAACACTGAGCACAATCCATACATTCATCCATTATGTTGAGCATATGTGTACATATGTTGCCATCATCATTTTCAAAACATTTTCCTTCTATTTGAACCTTTGGTATCAGCTCCTCATTTTCCTCTCTCCCTCCCTCATCAACTTTTGATAATTTGTAAATTACTGTTATTTTTTCATGTCTTGCTCTGTCCATTGTCTCCCTTTATACCCTTATCTGTTGTACATATCCCTGAGAGGGGGATATAGATAGGTCATTGTGATTGATTCTCCCTTTCTCCCCCCACCTTCCCTTTACTCTCTAGATATGGCTACTCTCTGTCCTAGATTCCCTTTGTTTCCAACTCTTATCTGTACCCACATTTATGCTCTGGTCTAGCCAGATTTGTAAGGTAGAATTAGGGTCATGATAGTGGCTGGTGGGGGGGGGGGCATTAAAAAAATCAGAGGAAAGCTGTATGTTCCTTTGGTGTGATACTGCACCCTGACTGGCCCGTCTTCTCCCCACATCCCTTCTATACAGGATTATCCAATTGCCTACAGAGTGGTTTGGGGCCTCCACACCCCTCTCCCCACCCCTCATTCACATTATGATTTCTTTGCTCTGGGTTTTTGATGCCTGATACCTAATCCCATTGACACCTCATGATCACACACATGCTGGTGTGCTTCTTCCATGTGGGCTTTGCGGCATCCCAACTAGATGGCCACATGTTTATCTTTAAGCCTTTAAGTTCCCAGACTTTATATCTTTTGATTATGTGGCACCTTCAGCTTCCTTCACCACATTTGCTTATGCCCCCACTTTGTCTTCAGCAATTGTGTCAGGAAGGTGAGCATCTCAGAGTGACAGATCATTAGAACAAAATGTTCTTGTGTTGAGGGCCTACTTGAGTAGAGGCCCATGTCCACATGCACAATTTTAGCTGCAATATAAAAATAGGTCAATAGCAATGTGTAATAATATGCAATTTAGATATTGTAATTGCTGAGCTTGACTATACATAGTGAAGTAAAGAGATGTTTGCATCATTGTTACAAAGAGAATAGCTGCCAAAGGCTGATTGATCCAAGTGTGTAGAATGGCAACTCAAAAACCATTATTTTGGGTGTCTGAGAGGGAAAAACAGCCGAGATCAAATGTCTGTTGAAATAGTGGACACTCTTCCCTTTCTCTGAGTCCTGTCCTTAAAGGAGAGTGTGGCTTCCTGTCATGGGTGTTACCTTATCTTGATAACATTCCCCACAGCAGCATTGAAACAACTGCTCCCCTGATCCTGAAAGTGCTAATGGCCCAGCACCCTGATAGCACCCTTCAGAGCTCACGCTGAGCTGAAGAGAAACAATCATGCACAAGTCCTGCCTCCTTTGCAGGCTCAGACCACATCCATTATCTGCTTAATGCAGAGGTGTTCACACTTTTTCAGCATGTGAGCCACTTATCCAATGACCAAGTCAAAATGATCTACCAACTACAAGAAATCAAAGCATATATTTATTTATTTATTACATTTAATTCATTTATTCATAAATGCATTGGGAATATGTACAATGTGTATTTATGTATCTTGCATAGTCACATGTGTCCATATTGCACAACACAACACAAATAACTACCATATTTTTTTGGAGCATAAGATGCACTTCCCCCACCCCCCACCAAAGTAGGAGGAAAACCAGGGTTCATCTTATGAGCCAAAGGTGTGGTACACTGGAATATTTTAGCACACTGGTACTATTTGGTTCAGAATATTTTTTTCTTGCTTTCTCACGCTAAAAACTGGGTATGTCTTATGGTCAAGTGCATCTTATGGTCTGAAAAATATGGTATGTACATTTTTTGTTATTATCTGAGATTACTCTGATGACTTGCACTGAATGGAATGAGCCAGGAATGCTTAGTCTGGATAGTTGCTGTTGACGGCCAGTCTCAAGCACTCTTCCAAATGATCATCAGTCATGGTGGAACAGTACTGGGACTTAATGATCTTTACATGGGAAATGGCTGACACACATAGATAAGTTGAGCCGAAAAGTGCAATCAAGGAGGTAGCACATTTTCCCATGTTTGGTTATTTTCCCTCTAGGAGTAAGTTCCAGAGCTGTTCATGTGCTCTGAACGTCAGCTGAATGTCTGTTTGTAGTGTCAGAATATCTTCCAGTTCAGAAGAGCTTGGGTGCAACAGTGTTGCAATTTTCGATGGCAGGCGAATCAACCTTAGCATCTTTCCTGAAAGGACAGCACCTGAATGTAGCCACTGGCTAGAGCAAAGAAAAGTCTTGAAAGCTTTTGACTTAGCTTGTCAGTTTTGCTGCATGGTGCAAACAGTTGTTCGTGCATGCGTTTGACACCTAAGATTGCATCTGATTGGCTGCGCTGTATATCAATTAAGTGACGGGATTGATGATAGGCTTACGTCTATTTTTTTTAATGCCATGCGTTCTATCCACACTACATGTGCGATCGACGAGTAGATCATGATTACATTTTGAGCACCCCCGGCTTACTGCAAACTACACTAAACCCAGTGAATGAGCCGCTTGTGATTCATAGGCTTTCATTCAAAACAAAGCATAGTAACACAGCTTGCTGGAAAAGGTAGACTCCCAACTCATAAGAACCCTACTGAACTAGTAAAACTGCCCTAGGGATTTTCCAAGCCAGTAAGTCTTTAGCGGAAGTGAAAGCCTCACTTTTCTCCTTCAGAACAGCGGGTGGTTTCAAACTTGGGATTATCTGCCCAAGTTGTAGCCCCTGACACCACCAGGGTTCCCATGCAGCAGTATAAAAATACAATCTTCTCACTTAGGGCAAATGGCCAAGCTCTCTTGCAATATGCATTGCATTTCAGCTTCTCTGACTGCCCAGTGCTGCTGCCTCTCTAGGTCCTTCTCGGGGTTCATTCTAACCACACACCTTCCAAGAGACTTCTCCCCTGCAGACTTCCATCTCAGAACCCACTCTCCCGAGGAACTCCAGCAATGGCACTGTCTTTGGGAGGAAATCTATGTTCTTTTTCAAGTCAGATGAGTCCGTTGCAGAGTCCATTCTCTGCAAAGGGTTTTAGCTAGTATTTTATATGTGGCGTTTTACTCCGTATAGATCATTTCATTCAGATAGACAGTGACAGAGACAAAACCTGATTGCATTTGATGGAGTGACTGCTAGCGGTGCACAAGGCAGGGGTAAGGCACAGGTAGAGGAGGACTGGGAGCAACTAGAGACTGGAGTTCTCAGTGCTCAGAACAAATCCCTGGAAATTGATGGGGTAGAGGCTTGCACTAAATTCAGAAGCAGGGAAGCCCCAGGCAAAAATGTAAATGAGGCAACATTTGTTTTTCTCTTCCCTGGTGCCTTTTTCTCTCCATGGATTTTGTAACCATCAGAACCTAGTCTCTGGAAAAGATCTGATAAGCTATTTACCCCTTAGTGCGAATCTAAGTCAACAGTTTTGTTTTTTCCCCCCCCTCTTTCGGGGATATTTGCATTCTAAGTATTTTTTTGGAATAAAAATCGTGATCCTTTGTTTGAATGAACCAGAGCGACTTGTAGGTAAAGGGATTGGGGGTTAGAGAAAGAGGTTTCTTATTCTTTCCAGTTGACTGAAAATCAGTTTTCAGGAAGAGGAGGTGTTCAGGAGGCAAGAGGATGAGTATCGATCACCCTAGCTACTCATCACCTCTATTTCATTTCCTTGGAGTTTTCTGTTTAGAAGTACCAGAAAGAAACACAAGGGGCCTTAGAGCTTTGATTTTAAAGATAAAGGGAAGTTAGAAATTTTCTGAGGTATGGATACATTCCTAGAGTGATGAGCTTGGCTTTTTTAAATGGCCACTTTAACAACGTAGGGGATCGTGTATACATTTTATTTATTTGCTTGTCAGGTCTTTTCCAGAAGATGTACAATCTTGGCCCAATACTTTTGTATTGCTGGCCTTCAATTTTATTTCCCTCCAAGAGGTCTAACCAAAGATCTTTTTCCAGATCATTATTCAAAAGATTCATCTCATGAGATTCTCTTTTTCATCTGCAATAGTCTTAATGAAGTAAGAAGAGGAAATGACAGTGTGAAGGCAATGAGAACAGATGTAAGCACTTACTGTGGAGGACTGATTCTTCTCTAGGAACCCTATCACTCATTCACTTCTGCATTCAATCGACAAACGCAGGCTGCCCACACTCTACAAGGTCTTGTGGTCAGTGCAGAAGCAGAACCAATAGAGGAGCATGAGCCTCTGTCCTTGAGTATCTTCAATGTAGCAACATCCTTCTTGATCTGCTGACCCATAGGGCAAGACTTTATTTACTGCTCACATTAGTTGTATCCTTGGCCATGAATTAACCATGACTTTGTATCTTAAGTGCCGTGTATCTGAACGCCCTGTGAATGCCGTTGGCCAGGGTGTTGTTTGCATAATGTATTGACCGTGCATGTTTAAACAACACCTAGGCGAACGAACCATTAATACTAAGTACAGTTACTGAAATGAAACCCCTGAGTGTGTTCCCTTTGTAATCTGACTCCCTGCCAATTTGCAAGCCTTTCTTAAAAGAAAATGGTTGTGTTTTTTTTTTCTTTTGATCATCTTTTAAATTTCTTCCAACTACAGAACTTTTAAGAAGGGATTCTGCTGGGCTTTTGGAGCCCTAAATATAATATTTTCAGATGAAATGATTGAAAGTTTGAGAGACAGGCCTCAGTAAGAGGAAGATGAAATTTAGAGAGAGAAAATGTTCTTGATCAGGAAAGAATTCAATAGAGCTTTTTCTAAAGACAATCACTCTCTGATAAGTGCCGGTTGATCTACCTAATAAAGAGCACATGCAGTTAAAACAGAGTGAATCTCACTTAGCAGAGAAAGCCTTCTCTCTGGGTCTTAGAGAGGACTTTTGCACTTATTAAAAAATAAAGGAAAGAAAATAAAAATCAGGACTGTGTATTTTTTGACTCTTCCTTATAGAGAAACTAGTAACAGGAGAGTGGATGCTGGGTTTGCAATTTTCTCTGTAGCCTACTTCAGGGGTAGACTAAATTTACCTCCTCAACTTTAAAAAAAAGTATCTATTTAGCACTAATGTGAATTAAACAAAGGTTTGTGGCACAGATTATAGTTTCATACTCAATAATCCATTCACGTTTTGTTTCAGCTCATTCATTGCAAACCCTACACTTTGTCTTCACTCATCCCACTTCCTGCCTGGGTTTTCTGTCTCCACGTCCCCTTTCCCAATCCTCTGGACTTCTTCACTGGGCAAGTGCTGCCCCTCAGAGCTCACATGGACAATTTTCTCACATAATAGTGAAGTCAGTTCCAGACTGAAGTGGGGCAAAGATTCATCATCTTGAGGTCCTCTCTAGCTCTATTTAATCCGAAAACCTGATCTCCTTTCTTATGTTCAGTGTTGTGCTACCTTTACATCATGCTCCTCCCAGGACCTTCCAAGGGTAAGGTAATACTTTTCAGAGTAATTGGTATTGATAGCCGGACACCACCTAGTACATCTGGTCCCAGGGTTGTGGAGAGCACAATTACTATAGAACTGTCATTACTTGTTTTTATAAAGTTTTATTAAAGCATACTCATGTCTACTCATTTACACAATCTGCTTTTGTACTATAAAATTGAAAGAGCAGCGGGGCAACAGATTGAAATTTCAAAATATTTATTGCATGAATTTTTGCAGAAAACATAAAAGACCTGGAGGCCACTGGGTATAGATACATGGGTGTTCCACATTAAATAACTAATGTGTATGCAAATCACTTGGTGATGACCTATTCAGGCTGCATAAGACACTTTCTGCTTCAGCAACATTAAGGGAACTTTAGGAAGACATATTGACATCTAATCAACTGTAAATGCACATGTTCCATATCTATTTTAGAATATAATTTCTCAAACTGTATTCTTTGAATTTGCAAGCTATCATGCAATAATATTTTTAAATATAATAAAATGAACTCAAAACATTAAAAAAACAAAATATGATCTGAATCCTTTTTCTAGATATATCAAAACTATAATTGCCATGTCAAATTGATGCAAACGTTTCCAAATATTTACTCTCAACTGCCTTTTGGTTGACTAATAACAAATGTTTGCAGACTAGACCTGGGGGTCTATGACCTCACTGAGCACAGGTCTGCTGTTTAAGTCTTAGGATTTCCAAGGAAAAGAAAAAAATTCATGCATTCCATTATTGTTGGATTAGTAGCTGTGTGGGTCATGACAAACTATGAACTTCTTTTAGCAGAGAATAGCAATTCCAAAACACTTCATTGTGCTCATGTAAAACCTGTACAAGTAGTTTTGCAAAAAAAAAAAAAAAAAAAGCTGTCCTCGATACCCTTATTCTCCCTGTCTCCAAATTGACTCCAGTGCTGGAAAGGACCCAGGAAGAATTTTTTAAAATGTTTTTTTGTCTTCTAAAATCAGCATCCTGATAGGCTGGCTAAGCCTGTGCATTTGGTAGCATTGAGCCTCCACCTAACCTCTGCCCTGCAAACCAGCTGCAAAAGACTTGGGTCCATTTCAGGCCAAGCACCCAAAGCTTAGAGGCCAAGAGGCAACTGTTTCAAGGTAATTGTCCTCTTGCTTACTCCTACCAGAGGTCCAGGAAAGTTCTAATTTGGAGCACACTTTCCTGTAGAACCTGAGGTTCCCAGAGGGGACCCTAAAGTTTCCATGGCAGTTCTATGGATGTGTGATGCTATTGACATGAAGGACGCTGAGAACGCTCAGGAAGAAGAGGAGGGCGGCCCTGAACTCGCACCAGAAGGTCAGGGTGAAGCCAAGGAGTGTGGCATGGTTCCTAGGAGGATGACAAAGTCAGGAGCGCCCCTAAAAAGATGAAAGTGGAGAGGAGGAACCCAGGGCCCACTTGGGGACATGGCATGGTTAAAAACTAGGAAGGGTGTATATCAAGATGGGATCTTCTCACCAAATTTATTCAATGTGTATGCTGAGCAAGTCAACAGAGAAAATGGATGATATGAAGAAGAATATGACTTGAGGATTGTAAGAAGGCTTATTAACAACTTTTGATACTTAGCTTATACATCCTTCCCTGCTGAAAGTGATGAAGACTTGAAGCATTTGCTGATGAAGATCAAGGATTTCAGTTCTCAGAATGCATTACCACTAAATGTAAGGAAGTCCAAATTCTCACAACTGGACCATGAGGTCGCATCATGATAAGTGGAGAAAAGATTGAAATTGTCAAAGATTTTGTCTTGCTTGGATCGAGCCAATGTGCATGGAAGCAGGAGTCAAGAGATGCAAAAGCTGTGTTGTCTTGGGTAAATTTGCTGCACAAGATCTCTTTAAAGTACTGAAAAACAAGGATGTTACTTTGAGGACAGAGGTATGCCTAACCAAAGCCATGGTTTTTCAATCAACTCATATGTAGGTGAAAGTTGGACATTCAATAAAGATGACTGAAGAAGAATCCGTACTAAATTATAGTGCTGAATTGAATGATGATGCTGGCAAAAAATATTGGAATTGCTATGGACAACCAAAAAGACAAGTAAATCTGTCTTGGAATAGGTACAGTCAGAATGGTGAGACTTCATTTCATATATTTTGGGCATGTTGTCAGGAGAGACCAGTCCCTGGTGAAGGAAAGAATGCTTGGTAAAGGAGACAGGCAGCACAGAAGAGCAAGGCCTTCACAAGACGTGTTACCAGAGAGGCTCCACCGACGGGTTCAAACATAAATGTGTAAGGATGGTACAGGATCAGGAGTGTTTTTTTTTTCTTTCTGTTGCACACAGGGTCACTTTAAGTCGGAACTTCCTTGATGACAACAGTTTTTTTTAATTCTTTTTATTTCTTTTTTTCTAACCCTAACCCTAGATGATGACAGCTTTTATACCTGCCATATTTTTGTGTATAAATATTTGCAAATGAAAGAAACATTTATAAAATTCAGAAGACAACTTCAATTCAGAACATATTTGTTAGCATGTCCTCAAGGTAAAAATGAAAGACTAGCAAGATGATAGAGACCATCCCTGACCCTTTGGAATTTATGAGGGGCTAACCCCACCCCATCCCCAAATTATTTTTTCAAAGCTATGTCTTTGCATGCCTTTATAAAAAACGAAACAAACTTATCACCTTCAAAATGCTCTTCATTACACTTAATACATTTGTCAAATCTGTGATTCCATTCTTAGAAACATTTTTTTAAACTTATCTGTTGGACGACTGAGAGCACCTCCCTCATTTTTATATTTGCCTCATCTCTGTCATCAAATCGCCGTCCTTTCATGTGCCTCATCAGTCAAGAAAACAAAAAGAAGTTACATGGAGCAGGCTAAGGTGAGTAAGGTGCATGGGGGAAAGAGAGGAATGCTCTGTTTTGCCAAAAACTGGTACACTGAGATTGCTTCCATTTCCCTCCCTCCCTTATGATCCCTTAATAAATTATTATTGTTTTCATACCTTACATTGACAACTGTCTCCCTTCATCCATATTTCTGGTATTCATCTCCTGGTGTGTGTGTGTGGGGAGGGAGAGTGTTTCCCCTTCTTCTTCTCCTCCCACTTATCTTCCTGGGATCACTAGTCTCAATTTTTTCCCCTCTGAGAGATTTATCTGACTAGGATTTTGTGTGTACTGAGCTCTTCTCTGTACCAAGGTACATGCTCTGATCTAGTCAGAACTGATAGGCAGGACTCGGGTCATCAAAGTGGGGTATGAGAAAGAAAGCCTCAAATACCCAGAGAAATAGTGTTTGTTTCTTGGGTGGTATACTCCAACCTGGTTGACTCCTCCTTTTCTTGTGACTCTTTTGTGAGGGGATGTCCTATTGTCCACAGATGGATTTTGGGTCTCTGCTCTGACCCGCATCATTCTCAAAGGTATGTTATTTAATTTGTTTGATTTTGGTCTTATGGTACCAGTTACCTGATTCCATTGACAGCTCATGATCACACAGGCAAGTGCACTTCTTTCATGTGAGCTTGTTGCTTCTCTGCTACATGGCTGCTTGTTTAACCTCAAGCCTTTAAGACCCTAGAAGCTACATCTTTTGATAGCCAGGCATCATCAGTTTTCTGCCCATTTGCCCAAGCACCCATTTTGTCCTCCACAATTCTGTCAGGAAGGTGAGCATCACAGAATGCCAGGTTGTTAGGACAAAGCGTTTTTGCGTTGAGGGAGGGCTTGATTAGAGGATCAAGTCTGTCTAGTACCTCAGTGTACTGCCATAAAACTATATCTACATAGGCCAAATACCTCTATTTTTATAATTAATTGAGTTACATAAGTATACACTTATGTTTATACCTCTATCCATAGCTTTGCTTCCTACATCTTGCCTCTGTTTCTTTTATCTTCCTACTGCTCCACCATGACATTCTCCTTCTGCATCTTACAGATTCTTCTTAGATAGATTTTTGTTGCTCCAATACCTCCGGGATCTTCAAGTCCTCCTTGCTGCTGCTTTTAATTCCCTAGTTGTTCTCCTATCTATGGCTTCTTTTGTGCGAGTCAATGATTGGGTCTTCCACGACCTTGATTGATGCTTACTTTCAGGGTTGTAAGAACAGTATCATGTCTTGTCATCAGTAAAGGCCTTGGAATAAAGTCTGGATCACTTCAAAGCTGTTCTCTTTCATAGCACTGGCATGCTTCCACTGGGTGCTCTTTTTCCTGGTCAGTAAGAATCCAAGGCATAAATTTTGCAGTGCACATTCGCATTCCCAAATCTTCCCATTAACATCTGCTCAACCAAGGTCCAGGAGAGTCCAGATAACTTCCCCATCTCTTCAATGGCCCATTATCAGTCTTCAAGCACAAGTGCACACATTTTGTCAATCTTGTTGTCCATTTGGGAAGTTGATGGGTTTCCAGAATGAGGTCTGTCATCAATCATATTTCACCTTTTTTGAAAGGAGAAAACCACTCATAAACTTGAATTTTCCCCATAGCAGTGTGTAAAAGGTGTTCAACTTTACATCAGCTTCTGTGACATTTTTTCCAGAGCAGGAAACAATATTTCATACCTGCATGCTGTTTCCTTAAAGCATTCATCACAAAAAAATGAGGTTCAAACGAAACTGTTTTAATGAAAAAAACTCACTGTTAGAACTTCCAAGGAGATGCCACTGGGTGCACTAACTCAGAGTGTGCTATTTGATACTCGTCTATCAGGAAAACATGGATACTATGAAAATTCTGCCCAGCAGAGTTTTGTTCATTTTTGGGGGGGGGGGAGGAAGCAGGTGTATCCCCTTGTACAGTCAAATCACTCATCGCGTCACTGCTATCAAGTCAATACTTCCTCATAGAGAACCTGCATGACAGAGTGGAACTGCTTCCTTGGGCTTCCAAGACTGTACATGTTCATAGGAGGAGACATCCCATCTCCCTCCGATTGAGTACCTGGTAGATTTGAGCTCACAATGCCACAAGGGATTCTACCGTCAGAAAGGTTTTCAAACTTTTCTGACAATGTCATATCCTCTATTTTAGTTATAGGCAGTTCTCCTACATATATATTTTAAAATTGCATATGTGAAACACAAATTGGTTATGAACCAGTAATTGATTGCTACATGCTGTGTGAAAGCTCTGAAACCTGAGTAACTTCAAGAAAAAAAAAGCACGACCAACAGGAATCTTAAATAAATGCTCTCAAGCGCAAAAGAAAAGGGGCGGCATATTTGGTTGAGGAATAGGATAAGTGTGAGGGATCAAGAAAGAATTGAGGAAAGGGAGCATTGAAATGGCCCTTAAAGAAAATGGAAGGCTTGAAAGGAAGTGTGTTCTAGAAGGGTGGTAGGCAGCACAACTCTTGATAATAAAAACTGACTGGAATGGTCATTTGCATTGATTACTGCTCACTTACCCTGCAGGCCAGGGTAGAACTGCTCCATGAGGCAACTTGTGGATTCAAACTAATACTGCTGATTGAGGGTTAGCAGTCCAGCTTGTAACCTCCTGCACCATTAGCAGGGGTTCTGTTGATAATAAAGGAGAAGAAAAAAATGTTAAGAACAAACAGAAAGAGGAATGTTGGTGAACAGGCAACAGCAAAATTGAGTCAAAGATTGAACAGACTTCTCAAGAAATGGAGTGTCTAAATGGCCAATCAATGTACCAGCTTATTAGCTATCAATAAAGTGCATATTTAAAGTCACAGTTTCACAACACAATACACCGACAAAATTGGCTAACATTAAAAAGGAACTTCAGATGATAGGGATGTGCAGCAACGAGAATTCTCATTTTGAGGGTAAATCACTTTGGAAACAATTTGAGGGTATCAACTATGGCTGAATATACATATATTCCATAACTGACAATCCCACTCCTGATTATATACCCAACAGAAATGTACAAGTACATTAATCAAAAACATGTATGAAATATTCATAGTGATACCACTGCCAGGAGCTAAAAATTAAAAATCACCTATCAATACTAGAAACTAGTTGCAAAAGAATACAAACTTTATGCTTCCATCTTGATAAAGTATTAAAACAAACTCATCTATGCTATTTATATTGTTATTACATATAATTGAGTCAATTTCCATACAAAGATGTTCCTTGTGATAGAATAGAAATGGCTTTTAGAGGATTGTTGGCTAGGTGCGCTTGAACTGCCAAACTTTCAGTTAGCTACCAAGCACTTAATTTAAATTAGATTAGCCAGTTCAGGTTTTTCAAAGTCATGCTGTTGGTTACCCTTTAAAAGAGGGTTTTAGTGACAAGAATTAAGCTTTTAGAATGCAAGTAAAATCCTCTTTCTTGAATTTCAAGATGATTTTACAAGTCTGGTCAGGTCCTGAAAATTAACTGAGCAGTATTTATAGAGACACGATCTGGTCTATTTTCTAGTTAATATAACTAAAATAACGTGAACACTTAAGCTAGAAAAATTTTGAAGAAGAACCAGGTTCTTTATCATATATCAACACTTATAAAGGACACTTATAAATAAGACAATGTAATAGTGATGTATATAATGATAATATATCAGAATACATGCATGTATAATTTTTATTCAAATGGCACACATGATGAGATTGTTGGTAGTGGTTTTCTTTGTCAACCACAATACCTCACCTGAGTTGTTTCCATAAGTACGCTTTGTTGCCCTTTGTATGAGTCAGTGTGGATATGCAGTTTACATGAGGGTATTATTGGTGACAAAATACATTATATACTTGTATGGATTTCTAATTTTTTCACAAATAACTCATTTATAGAAATTTAGTTAATAACAAAGAAAAGACACACCTAATTAGTGCATAGAGAATTAAATATCAAATAAAAGATTTTAGGGTAAGTGATTTATTTGTGGAAAAATTAAATTATTTATCTATATTACACTGCTAAACTTCATGAGATTTAAGAGAACACAGGCATATATCTTTATGGCTGTTAGACCTTAGTCCTTAGTAAGACACTCTTAACAAAATACAATCAAAAGCGAAAACATGATTTTATTATAGCATATTAAAATCAAATACTGTGAACACTAAAAAGACATTAAAAGAGGAACAGACAGCAAGAAATATTTGCAGTGCACACAAAAACACAATATTGTTATGCAGAATTCTAAGAATCTAAGAATCTAATCAAGTCTAAGAATTGATTTCTTAGAAATCAATAAGCAAAAGACACCAATAGTTGAAAAAGAAGCAAACAAAAACAAGTTATACACAGAAAAGCAAACCCATATCACAATGGATATAAAAATATGTTCAACTTCCAGTTTTTAGAGAAGAGTAAATTTAAACAAGGTGCAATTTCATCCTTTCAAATTACTGGCATGTAAAGTCTAAATTTCAAACTGTTGGTGAGAAGGCATAGAATAAAAACTGGCATATGTTGTGACTGGAAGTATAAAGAATCTAAACCAGCCGGCAGAGCAATTTGGCAGCATCTAATAATCTTCAAAGTTAGTATGCCCAACTATTCCCATGTGTCTGTCAGCCTGTCACATAGTGGAAGCTTGTGTGTGACTGTGATGAAGGCCAATGCCACCTGTATTTCAAATACCAACAGGCTCACCCATGATCGGTAGGCTTCAACAGAGTTTCAAGACTGAAGACAGATTAAGCAGTAGTAGGCAATCCACTTCTGAAAGACTATCAACTGGTATCTTATGAACAGTAACAGAATATTGTCTGATTTAGTACCAGATGATGAACATCTTCCTTTGGAAGTGACCCAAAATACAACTGGGCCAGAGCTGCCTCCTCAACCAGTCAACCTTAATGATACAGATGGAACCACGCTTTCTGGATTTTCATTGGCCGATGGAGCAAGAATAAAAAATGAGAAGAAATCACTGTAAAATTTCATTAATATTTGCAATATACCAAATAAAAAACTAAGAAAATTAGAAGTCATCTAACATGTAATACAATGCATAAACATCAATATCCCAGGCACCACAGAGCTGAAATAGACTGGTATAGACCACTTTGAATTGGCCAATCGTATCTTTTACTATGCTGGGAATAACTAGTTCAAGAGGTATAGTCCCACATCCACAGCCAAAAAACATATTTTAAAACCTAATTTTGAAGTACAGTGCTATCTGTGCTGTTATAATACCCATACATCTACCAGGAAGATCTGTTGATTTAACTATTATTCCCATTTATTCACTGCCCACTAAGGTCTATGATGAAGAAACTAGAGAATTCCTCTGAAAACTTCAGTCCACAATTCATCAAAGATGCGATCAAAGTGCATGGAAAATTACTCGTGGGTGGGGTGGGGGTACCCCCTCATAAATTCCAAAGGGTCAGTGGTGGTCTAATAGTTTAAAAAGATGGCCAGTGGAGAAGGCCAATGCTAACAAATGAAATAAGACTTCAGACCCACTCTGGAACAGATCATCAAATGCTCATATGCAATTTCATAAAGAAGATGGAGCACATTAAAGCAAATTCATGAGAGCTAGCGTATTACCTTGAGCATATCCCATCTGAGGGTAGATCATCTCAAAGACACTGATGATCAAAGATCACATGAATTGTGTGAGGACAGCCAGAACGTTGTACATGGAGAAAGCAAACGGTCAGTAGAAAGCTAGGAAAGAAATAAAAGAGCAGAGTGATGTCTGAAGAAACTGGATCTTAAATAGAGAGTGGCTAAAGAAAGTGGAAAAATTCATTGAATAGCTGGATGGAAAGTCTCAAATATCAACTCTGAGAAGATGTAGAAAATGACAAAATAAATGCATTTTAGTAAAATATGCAAAGAGCTGTAAGTAGAAAACCCAAAGCACCTGGTCTGAGGAGCTCATGCTGAATATAGTGAAGAAAAAAGTGAAGGCCTTGAGTTACAATTCTGAGTGATTCTATGGGAAACGTATTTAACAATGTAGAAAGCATTACAAAAAAATGGCAGGCACACAGTGCCACTGTACCAAACGGAACTGGTCAACATTCCATCATTGTAGAGTTGGCAGATAATCAAGGACTGATGGTAATGAAGGAAGATGTCCAAGTTGCACTGAAGGCATTAGTGAAAACAAGACTCCAAGATTTGAATATAATGCAGTTTGTAATATTTCAACAAAGTGAGACAAAACTGGAACCCTTCTCTAATCTATTTCAACTTCAAGAAATTCAGAAGACGGCTATCTGGTCAAAATATTTATGCCCATATCTATATGTAGGCCCCTCCCAAAGAAATGTGACCCAATAGAATATTGAAACTATTGAACAATGTCATTATTATCACATGCCGCTAAAATTTTGCTGACAATAGTTCAAAAGCAGTTTGAGCAGTACATTGACAGGGAGTCTGCCAGAAATTCAAACCAGATTCAGAAGAGAATATAGAATAAGGGATATCATTGCTAACATCAGATGGGCCATAACTGAGCATATCAGGAAGATGTTTACTTATGTTTTATTGATTATATATAAGTCCATTCAAATATGTGACTCATAACAAACTGGTTAATATTAAGACTTTAGCTGACTGTTTTGATTGAACTTACTTTCTAGAGCTTCTTGGTCTATCTAAGACTCGTGTATGGTTATGATTTAGTCCATAAAATCATCTTCATTAATTTTCACTTGCTTGAAAAGCAGATGGGAAGATCAACTCTTCGAGCTAGCTGTTGTTAGCACAACACTCATCAAAAACTTGCCCAGGTCAAGATTTTTTCTTAAAATGGGGAATACGAACCATGTGAGATCACAGCTTCACTATATAGTTCTTCAGTGGTAATTCTACAGACTTTCCCATTGTATTCATGTGGAGGTTAGCAATCATTTCTCTCTTTATTCTTCCTGACTTTTCTTAAAATGCTTGGTGTATCTCAAATCTTGCTTTATGTTGAGCAGCATTCTATTAAATTGTTGCAAAGCTTCGATAACTTGAGAAGATGACTTCTTGAATTCTGTTTAAAATTTAATAGTAACTCTGACTTCCAAACTGGTTTTTCCCCCTAAACAAGGAAAGTATCCTTTTTATTGAAGGTAACTCACTGGGGCTAAGACAGTGTGTTCCTCAGGGAATGTGTTTGCATTCATCCACTGATAGCAGAGATCTGATTAGACACATTTTGTGTGGAATAAACTCATGTACATATGAACTGAAATGCTAGTAGGAAGATTTTTACATGTACCCCGCCATCCCAGAAGCTATACACAAAGTTCATGACATTTAATATTTCCAGTCATAATGGTCTGATCTATCTTATGGCAATCAGCTAAAACAAAATAGCATCAAAGAAAAAGTGCACCTTTTCTTCCAAAATCCAGTAAAGATCTGGATGGAAACAGTTTTTTTTTTTTTTTTGCATGAACTTAAATAGAGGGAGAATGTACCAGAGAAAGCCAGAAAGGCCAGACTAATGGTTCGGGTTTTGAGGCTTTGATAATTGGATAATTTTATGTCAAGTAGATTTTCCTGACTAGGGATGGAGTCATACTTGCCAATCAAATAGTAGCTTGAGAGCACTCCCATGCAGGTCTGGTCTTTTGTATGAGTGGGACCTACCTCTTTCCCTGCCACTTCACTTTCCTCCCTGCTGAAGCTAAACTGAGACTCCCTGTTTCTACCTCCAGGAGTAGTCCCATCTGGGCCACCCAACCTTGAGAGCTTTCAGTGTTCTGCTCTGTTTCCACTGACCTTCCATCTGCCTGATTCTTGACTCACCAGCCTGTGGTCGTTCTGTTTCTGCTTCCTGGCCTCATCAGTCTGTGGCTGCATGAGTCTGAAAAGGGATGCATGGACTTGAGGTGAACTTGGCTGGGATGGCTTCTTGGGATAAAGCTCTTTCTTCTACTTAGATGAATGTCAGAGGGTTTGTTTCTCTAGACAACCTGGCCTAAAGGAGACGTAGTCCACGGTCATTGTTATGTCCCAAGTCTCAAAGCTGAAAGGATCTAGAGAGTGAGCTGTTGACCTGAATTTCAACTTTTCCACCTTCCAAGTTATTTTTGACCCTCAATTTGTAGTCTATTTTGGAGTGTTCAAGAAAACATAGGTGGGAAGTTGTTGTTAGGTGCCTAATACTCACTTCCAATCCATGCCAACCCTCAGTGTACAAAGCAAAGCACTGCACAGTCCTGCCCCCATCTTTACAATTGTTCCTATGCATGCAGCCACTGAGGTAGCCACGGTGTCAGTTCATCCTGTGTGGGAGCTTCCTGATGTTCACCACCCCTCCACTTTATCAAACTTGTCCTTCTCCAGGGACTGGCCTCTCCTGACAATATATTGAAAGCATGGAGGATGAAGTCTTGCCATCCTTGACTGTAAGGAGTCCTCTGGTCTTACTTCCGATGCAGATCTGTTTGTCCTTTTAGTAGTCCAAGGTATTTTAATAGTCTTCTCCAGCACAGCAATTCTATTGCATTCATGGTATTCTTCTACTGTCTTCCTTATTCAGTGTCCAGCTTTCACATTCAAATGATACAATGGAGACTGCCATCGCTTGGGTCAGGGCCACCTAGTCCTGAAAGAAACATCCTTGCACATCAATACTCTAAAGAGATCTTGTACAGCAGAGTTACCTAATGCAACACGTTTTTGTTCTCTTGACTGCTGCTTCTATGGACATTGATTGTGGATCCAAGCAAGCCCAAGTCATGATGTTAGCTAATGGTCCAGTTGTAAGGAGTTTGGTTGTCCTGACATTGAATTGTAACCCACACTGAAGACCTCTACAATCCTTGATCTTCATCAACAAGTGCTTCAGTTCTTCCTCACTTTCAGCAAGCAAGATTTTGGCATCTGCATACCTCAGGTTATTAATAAACCTTCCTCCAAGCCTGATGTCACACTCTTCTTATAATCCAGCATCTCTAATGGTTTGCTCTGTGTACATTGAACACATATAGTGAGATAACAGAAACCTGACATACACCTTTCCTGATTTTATTTATTTATTTATTTAATTTTATTTAATTTTTAAGGCATTACTGCCCTGGTGATAGGAGTAGGAGGCCCAGCCTTTGCTCCTGTGAGGAATTGAACCTCCATCTCAGTGGGCTGCAGTCCTGCACACAACCACTACACCACTGAGGCTCAGCCCCTTTTTTTCTTTCTTTTTTTTTTTTTTTTGGGAGGGGGGGAGGCATCACTGCTCTCCGGTGGTGGGAGTAGGAAGCCCAGCCCCACTGCTGCAACCTTTCCTGATTTTAAACCATGCAATCTGCCTCTGTTCTGTTCACATCACTGCCTCTAGATTTATGTACAAATTCTGAATGAGCACAAAAAATGTTTCAGAATTCACATTCTTCTCATAGTTTATGATGGTCCCTTGTATAGTCAAGGGAACACATGTGAACACCTTTCTGATATTCTCTACTTTGAGTCAAGATCCCTCTGACATCAACTATGATATGCCTTGTTCCACATCCTCTTCTGAATCTGCCCAAAACTTCTGAGAGTTAGATGTCAATGTGCTGTTGTAGCAGTTGTTGGATGATCTTAAACCTTAAGCATAGCTGCAGAGCATTTGCAAATAGGAGAAATAGGTAGCACAAAAATCTTCTTCACAATTAAGTGAAAGTCAAGATCAATTCCGGGACACCTAACGATAATGGATATATGCATAAAGTCCCTGAAAGCAAGCTGTTAGGCAGATAGTAAATATTAGCTATTTCTCCTGATTCTTTCTTTCTATGTTTAATGACCTGCTCCGTTATTAGAAGCCTAGTGGATATCTTAAACTCAAAATGCCCAAATTAAGCTTCTCTCTACCTACAAATTTGTTCCACCCATTATCTTCCCATTTCACTTGATGACAACCCTGTCTGCTAGTTGCTTAAAAAAAAGTTTTGTCATTATCCTATAGGCTTTTACCTTTCTTATATTCTATGTCCCTCTTCAAGAAGATTCCATTGGGTCACCTTTAATGTAGACCCACAGTCTGACGTTGTCTCAGAACATCCACTGCTGTCACCTTATGTGGAGCCATCACCAGACTAAGCAGTCCAGGCTTACTAGCTTGCTAAGAATTTTATAGCTAAGCTAGTTGCGTTTGACTTGATTTCCACCCATGACAAGACCGTGAGTGTGAAATCAGACTGTGCTTCATGAATTTGTTCAAGGATGAATATCGGAGATGTAGATCATCAGGTCTTCTCTGCTGAGTCATCTCTGCATGGTCTTCAACCTACAACATTTTCATTAGCAGCAAGACACATTAACCATGTGTGCCACTCAGGGACACCTAAGAACTACATATAGATTGTCGTGTAGCATTTCATATGTCTAGGGCAGTGAAGTGGTTGGCAGTTAGCTGCCACTTCATATATCTACCCAAGGGCAGACACAGTGGGAGGAAGGCTGGTGGTCTGCTTTTCTCAAGATTACAGCCAAGAAACTCCCATGAAGT
This sequence comes from Nesogale talazaci, assembly GCA_004026705.1. Taxonomy (NCBI): domain Eukaryota; kingdom Metazoa; phylum Chordata; class Mammalia; order Afrosoricida; family Tenrecidae; genus Nesogale; species Nesogale talazaci. The sequence goes on along the minus strand of PVJH01003722.1, from coordinate 114,407 downwards.
AGTTCTCCTCATGATATGGGGTCACCATGAGTGAGAATCTACTGATGGCAACAGATATAACATGGGCTATGTACATATTGACCAGTTAGATAATAAGGAACACACTTCACCATGTATTTAGTTCAGTTGTCCCTGCTGCAGACATAGAGTGGAGTATCTGAGAACTCTGCACTGTAGTTTTGCCTTGCAATTTAATTTACAGCACTTTCTGTGAGACTGAAACATGGGTGGACGCTAAGTGGGATGGATTTTATTGTACTCTTGGCACATCCTGTGCTTTGTAAATTAATTAGCCTGTTTCTCAGTTTTGTTTTTAAGAAGTAATTGTTTGCAGCTGTCTGCTGCAGCACTTATCTCCCTTTCTGAGGCTTCCTTCTGATGCTTTTAAAAATGAATCTGGCTGGGAAGAGGGCAGATGCAGCGGTCTGCCATCTATTCAGCCCAAAGAGATTCCTTATAGAATGTGTATGTGGCATAATGGTTTTTTGTGATCATAATGGGACATTAGTTATCTCTCTTTCCTTCCTTTCTTTCTGCTCTAGCAAGAGGACCATTTCTGTCAAGTTTTTGTCACCTATGGTGCTTTCGTCATTGATCAAGTGTATTTAAAATATCTGTTACATAAATCACTAACGCTGTACTCATTTTCTTGGTTGACAGTCATATTGCAAGTCATGAAGAATATCCCCCATAATCTTTTTAATGCATCCAGGAACTTGAACAGAGGTTTTAAGCTGGTTGAAATCAGTTCAGTCATAGTTAAGGAAGCAACAACAACACAGACCCAACTTTGGCAACTTTGTGTAAAGTAAATGGCAACTGGAACAGGAGAAATATATGGATCAAAACTCTGGATTGAGAAACTAGGAAAAGGCATAACGAGCCCTTCACAGAGATGGTCAAAGATCGGATATTTTCCAAGAGTTGGAGAACCACACATACCCTTCAAGGGGTACCATGAGCCACCATCTTTAAGTAGGGCACCACTAGTGCCAATGGTGCCAATCAGGAAAGGTGGTTGTTCTGAAGCATACATACTGCCTTTAGGTTGCAGAAGGAGATGTGAGTTTCTCTCAGGGTGTTCAGCATACTCTCCCTCATTCCAGTCATTATCCTGCCTCACTGACGAGCTCTGTTCCAGCTTTGTTACCCTGGAAAAACCAGCTGGAAATCCTGGAAGTATCGCTTTTGGGTTTTGTTCACTTTTGACTTCTCTCGGTCATCCATCAGTTTGCTCATTTCATTTCCTACCAAAAAAGAGGAACGTTTTCAAATAATTGATGAAGTTGATTTCTAAGATGGAATTTCTCAATACATGAGGGCACATAATCATGCAGAAAAATGAACGATGCAGGCAGCAGGAGCAAGGCCAAAGAACACTTTGAGGTGCCCTCGGCAGAGGCTCCATCAGCTTCATAGCAAAAAGGTACTGCCACTATCTCTTGTAGACATCCAGGATCTGATAGCAGCTTGAATTGCTGTTCTTCTGAGTGCTCTGCTTGCAGTGCCCACAATCTTTGGTTTCTCTGTAGAGATATTCTGCATGATAAGAGAGCAGAATTAGCCATAATCAGGTCTGGCAGAAGAATGAGGACCCAAGAGTCACATAGATCTACACATTTATCTTCACTTTGGAACCATGATAACCTGATTTCATGTGAGGCTCAGCATTACGTGTAATGATGTTGCTGCCTAATGGTAGATTTTAAACAAATGTTAGCGCTTTTCTTCAGGAATATTGGTGTTTGGTGAGGTTGAAGTAATATGCTTCAGTAAGGTGGCAGGGCTGATTCGCAAATATAATTATTTGAATCACATTCTTTGATGATTTGGATAGTGACTGTTGAAAGAATCATGCACACATGAGTGGATACGGTATGTACTGTAGTGCAGGGGTCCTCAAACTTTTTAAACAAGGGGCCAGTTCACTGTCCCTCAGACTGCTGGACGGCCAGACTATAGTTAAACAAACAAACAAAATAACTATGAACAAATTCACTGCGGGCCCGGGATGAGTCCGCTGCTAAGCAGGACAGCAGCGGCAGCAAAAACAACTGGATAAATGTCCTTGGTGGGCTGCATGTGGCCCACCGGCTGTAGTTTGAGTTCCCTGCTAGTGTTTGGTTCCTTTTGTTCAACACTTTTTGAGATTGATCCAAAATATCCCCACACTTATTTTGTCTATCACACCCTTAAAATACTCAGCGCCCCACTGGCAGCTTTTGTACCATATTCCATAATTCAGGATAAAGTCTAAGTTAAGCTTTCCCAGTGGCATAGTGATAACACATTGGACTGCTACCTGCAATGCTAGCAGTTCGAATCCACTGGCAATATTTCTGAAGAAAAGCACTAAGGGAGAAGGATGAAACCTTTAACTGCTGTAAAGCATTACAATCTTGGACATCCCCCAGGGACAGTGTTCCCCTGTCCTATGAGGTCCTGGGAGTGCAAATGAAATCAATGGTAGTGAGTTTTGGTTTGGATCGTTCCAGAGCCAAACAGGGGGTGCTATCACCCGCTTTATGACACTCATCTGTATAGTTGCACAGAGCTGTGGTTTGGCTTCTCAAAGTCTCTTGATGTTGGGAATTTTCACTGACCTAGCTGATTCCTTTTGTCACTGTTGCAAAATATTTTTCCTATTTGCAAAGAAAGAAAGGCCCCCGGACCCGCTTGTCTTCAGTTCTTTCCTAGGCTCTTTCTACACTTTAGTTCTTCATCTTGGATTGAGTATTCCATGAAGCGTTCATGACTGGAGATTTAATATTCTGCTTCTTAGTATTCATCTTCCCAGACACAGCATCTTATTTCGTGACTAGTCCCTCTTTTGAATAATTTGAGGAGCCAGGTAGTTTCCAGAAGGTGGTCACCTCTAGAACCTCCACCCCTCGAATAACATAAGCCTCTGGGGCACTTACTTGTTTTGTGAGAGCTTTTCTAAATAGGTTGATTAGAAATACATGTGGATTCTTCCTGTAAAAACACAGAAACCTGCTTGGCATTTTCCTTTTTTCTCCAAATCTTTTCAAGTGCTGCCCAGAATTTGTCATCACAGAACTACTTTGTTTTGTTTGCTTCTGCATAGATGATTAATTATTTCCTTTTATCGAAATAATAGGTGTCATAATTCTAAAATTCAAATGGAACTAGCACATGCTTAGCATGTGAAATAGCAGTACCCTATGTCATTCCTTTACACCTATGAGTTCATTCCCCAGAGCCAACTGATCTGCAATCTTTGTAGTCCGTTCTCGTCATATTTACTTCTGATTTTATAAGTCATAAACTTAAACTACTGTTTTTTAGCTTAGTAGTATACTCTCCATTTGCTTTATAAAATTCCCTTCCCATCCTCCCAATTGATTATAATGTAATTCATGTTATTATAGCTTTGTAAATATTGTTTATGAACTAGCCATGAATATACTATTATATATCATTTTAATGCAAATCTTCAGGTGTGCTTTGTTAATGGGGGCTATATTTGCTAGGATTTTGCTACTTTAAATATCCTATGCAATTAAAATTTTTTCTCCTAGGAACATGGACATCTCAGGCTAGTCATATACATCACTTCTCTTAACAAACTCACTGGCAGAGGCAAGGCTGACTCATAGGGACTCCATGTGGGTTTCCATGACTGTACTTTTCTTACAGGGAGCAGAATGACAAGTCTTTCTCCTATGAAGCTGCTGGTAATTACAAACTGGCAACCATGGGAATTACAGTCCAATGTGTAATCAAAATACACTACCAGGTCTCATATACATAACTTCTTTTTTTTGGGGGGGGGGGCATCACTGCTCTCGGTGGTGGGAGTAGGAGGCCCAGCCCCACTGCTGGAATTGAACCTCCATCCCAGTGGGCTGCAGTCCCGCGCACAACCACTAACCACTACGCCACCGGGGCTCAGCCCCATATACATAACTTCTAATATGGCTTAATCTCGTCTTTCCTAAAACTCTTCATTCTCTCATATTGACTCTCTAAGCTTGGTTCAAAAGCCGATGCCCAAGAACATCATGTTGTCAGTATTTTAAAATTTCCTTACCTTGTTCTGTATTGAATCATAAGTTTCTCAAGGCTCACATGCTCATCTTTCTGGCCTTATTCGATATTTCAATGAAGGGCCTCCTCCAACAGTTTTCTAGGAAAGAGTGCATGGAAGGTAAACATCTTGATTCCCTTCATGTCTGAACATCATTACTCTGTTCTCATCTTTGATTTCTCACTTTGGGTAAGTGAGGACTCTAGATGGGCTCTCCTTTTCCCTAAAACTTGGTAAGGCATTTTTCCTTTGAAGCCTCACTTCCAGTGCTGCTTTGAGAATTTTATGCTTCCTTTCTGGAAGTTTGAGCTTGTCATTCTGGTTCATGAGAATGTATTATCTCCTTTATTTTAATAGGCATTCCATGAACATCTTCAAAAGGAAACACATATCATTTAGAAGAAAGAAAATCATTAATCATTCCTTTCACCATCTGGTTCCATTTTTTACAATCTCCTTCTTAAATACTTAGAAAATTAACCTTTCTGAATTCATTTTTCTACTCTTTTCTACTATTCCACTGCTTGATGGACCTTTCCACTCACTCTCCTTTTGTAAGGCTATCCTAATTTGACTTTCCAGTGGCCCTTTCTTATTTTTCTACCAAAAAGAGCAATAGACTCTTCAGTTCCTAGGTGAAATATCTTCTAGCATTTCAAAAAGACTAGCTATTACTTGCTTCTTAGTGAATGTCAACCTTTCAATTAGCTCTTTACCCTGCCCAGAAACTTCTGTATTCATGAGCAGTTTTACAAATCTGGACATCTTACAATGATAATCATTGTTCAGTTAAAAAAAAAACTTAGGGTTAAGGTTAGAAGTTCAAAGAAAGAATAACAATTAAAAAATCTATAGGTTATCTAAGAATAAACTGATGCAGATTGGATTTATATCCACTATAAGGGATTTTCTTCCTTCTCTTAGGATAATGTGGTTAATATAAGAACATGTTCTTCTCATGGCTATCACAGAAGTATAAGAAAATAAGCCCAAATATATTTTTATATTGCAAGTTGGGTGCCCTACTGAAGGGGGTTGGAAAAAGTCAGTATATTCAAGTATTTTGCATATTTGCCTATAAGGGAAAGAATAGCTTCCTCATGTCTTAAGCTAGCTTATTCAGTAAATTGCCCTAGTTCAAACAGCATGATAAAATGTAGGGGTGAATTTAAGCCTGAATACTTGTAGAACTTGTGCTTTTTTCACTATCGCACTGAAAGCAACTCATTTTGAGACTTTAGAAGTAAAATAATGTGAAAGAAATGTAGTTAAATGAGCCTCAGCAAAAATTTAACAGCCTTATCTGAAATTCCCAAACTCATTACTATTGGCTTAAGTGTTAAGAAAGTTAAAAAGTGACAGAACAAAAAAAAAGTCTTTTCTTACTTCTTCATCTCTCATTCCAACGCAACGCAATCTGCAAAGATAACATTGGCTAAAGTTTTGTTTAATTTTCCAGAAGTTTGATAGGAAAGAAAGTTTCATAATTTATAAGCCAGTTCTTTAGCTAAATGAGGTCTTTAATTCCAGCATATTATAGAGCTATAAAGTATGATTTCACGTTACATAGGAAACAAACCCATAAAACAAAAATGGACCAATCAATATAGCTCATTCCCCCATAGAATTCTGTTTGGTATTTTAATGAGTCAAATGACCAAACTGAGAATCAATATCCATTATGATTCTTTTGGAAAGGAACAGTGGTCACATCTTGTTACAGTGAATATTCAAGAGAAAGTTTCTTTCAGCCTATTTCTCTTTGCCTTAAACAGGGGCCCATGGCAAGAATGCTTGGTTGATCTCATTATAATGACATTTGCTACTACAAATAATTTAGCAGGTGCACATTTATCTATGTCAAAGTACTTCACTCTGATAGAGGGTATGGATGAAACTGATGGAAAATCAGACTTAATCCTCTGACTCAAGAAATTGGGGACTCCTGAGAGGCTGATGTGAGAGTAATATGAGCCTGCAGGCTCAAATATAATAGTGAAACTAAAATAGTAAACTTGCAAAGTCATAGTAATTTATTAGGAAAACCCAATAGCAAAGGGTCAGACCATAGTATGTTAAGAAACCAGGAAATTCCGTGGTGTATTTTTAGGGAGGATAGAAAAAGGGGGAAGATGATGAAGAAATGAAATGAAAAATAGAGGAGAGCAAAGATGTTAGAAATGGAATTACCACCACCACCACCACCACCACCCCCTCCAAACATGTAAATCTAAACCCTATCCATGGAATGTAATCATTTTGGGAATAAGTTTTTCTTTATTATGAAGGCCTGTCATTGTAAAGCTGTCCTAATCCAATTATTTTTAGGTATATTGGAGACAAGGAAGTAGGAATGAGGAAAAGATGAATGGCATGTGGAAATCACCAATGAACTGAGGTATGCTGGTTCTATAGAATCTGAGTCAAGTATCTTACCCCAGCCTTCTGAAGCTGGTGCTCTGTGTTTGGAATTCCAACTTCCTCATCCATGAGAATATATTTTGTCTTCAATCTATAGCCCACTTGTGTTCCAGCAGCACTGAAAAACAAAGAGATAAAAAGGGCAGTGAGTGCAAAGAGAAAGGAGAATAGGGGACAGAGCAACTGGGGAAAGAAGAGATGAAGAAAGGAAAGATGAGAAAAGGGAGCTGAGTGAGGACCTGCAACTTGTGTTTGTTCCCTACAGAGAGATCTGGTGAATGTGAAGGATCTCATTAATGTACTCCAATTTACTTTGTACCTAAAGACTAACAACGAGCTTTTAGTCAACATTTTGTCACTGCTTGAACTCCAGAAGTTTCGGTGGCAGTGGAAAGGTCTATAGATATGTGCCTCCTGTATGGTGTCTAATAGTCACCCATCACAATCAAGCACTGGAAATGTGGCTGGTAAAGCCAAGGAACTGAATGTTTCATTTTTATTTGATATTAGAGGAAATAGGAACATGCGGCTAGAGCCTGCCGTGTTGGACAACATAGCCTGATACCTCAACAGTATTTATCATCATTTCCATTTAGCTTATGGAGAACAGAGACATAGAGATGCTAGCAACTTGCCTAAAGTCACAGAGGAAGTAAATTGCAGTTAAGAATCAAGCCTAGACAGATGGACAGTCCATTTCAACTGACCCATAGTCCCAAATGAAGCAGGTTGTATAGGGAGAGATAAAGTCTGGTTGAATGATGATTAAAGTGAATTGGGAAGAAAGGTATCCCATATTTTGAGTTAGTGGCAAATAATAGAATTAGTAGGTTCCCTTCCATGGAAAGCATCTCAGATACTCCAGTGGCCACTAGTTTCTCTAGACTCAGAACTAGTCACTTTGAATAAGTTGAACAGTTTTTTTCCTTTGTGTTTTTCAGAATGTTAGTCTTGTCAGTTAATATCAGGGGACAATGGAGGAATACAGAATAAGTGCCCAACATACTAGATGAACCCTGCATGGGATATTGTGCTCTAAGACACATGACATAAGCAATCATCTTTAAAGTGTTGATTTTTTAAAATGTTGCCTTTATCTAATGATCCCCTCTTTTATTAGACCAATCAGATCTTTTTTCTGGGGGGAAGGGGCTCAGGGCGCAAGGGGCAGGGGGTGTTGGTTGGGATGGAAGGACATTTTGACTGATCATAGGTTGGAAAACTCTGACTTCTTCCCTAGAGAAGTGATGAGGTTGAACAGAGGTGGCTGAGCTTGACTACCCTCAGGCTGTATGGTGAATCTGTGAATCTTGGTGAATCTTGTCCTGTTGAATGAGTCAGGCTCAGTCACCCTCAACACTGTCTACTTTGTCTAGTTGTTGCAGAAAAGCTTTGTTCTGGGCCTTGGTGGATGCTAAGATTATTAGAAGACCTGGAAAAAGAAACTGAGCTGAACTTTCAGGCTCAGTCTCCCAGAAACACACTGCAAAATACCCTTGCATGGGGACACTGCTACCCTCCTGGTGTTGACTCAAAAACTGTTCTATTTATACTCCATGCAAGAAAGTGACCAGTCATAAAACTGCCACCTTGGGCATTCCACATGCACATAGAGTCAGGTCTAGTCAGGCCCAAGAGCCCCCACAGATGCTGTAGAAGAGCCCATAACCCTTGGCCCACCTGTTTCCAGAAGACCATTCACTCCCTTGCTCAGGTTGGTCTGCCTGTTCAGGTTTGAAGAAATCCTCATTGCATGGGGGCTAAACACCCAACCACTGAGCACAAGGTCGGTCATTCCTTTCCCCCACGATCTCCATGGGAGAAAGATATGGCATGTAGTTTCGGTAAAGATCATACATATTCTATGATCATACAGTCTAAGTCTGTAAAGATCTTACATAGTCTAATCATAGTCTAAGGATTTCTATGGGGCTCTTCTCCGCGTTGTTATAGTTGGAATAGATTTGACTGTAGTTGGTTTGACTTTCAGTTGATGTCTCTTTCTTTCTTTCTTTCCTTCCTTTTCTTTCTCTCTCTCTCTCTCTTCTTTCAACCTACTATTTTGGGATGAAATACCTACAATTTTAAAGCATTGGGTCAAAATGTTAATTGAAAAAGGTTTAATAAATGTATCATTTCCCTTGTGAATGTAGGCTCTTTAAATGCCCTGTAGGATATTCATAATTAGATCCATGTTTTACATTTAAAGTCACTCTGCCTGAAAGGATGTCTACAAGTTGAAGAAAAATTATATTGAGCATATCATTTGAACTTGTGGCTAGCCTACTCTTTAACATATATTTATTTTATGATTCCTGACTTTGCAAACAATCTGTAGACTTTTGTTTTCCCTGAACTCCTTTAAGGTCTTGATGTAACAGCATTTCCCACTCTCCAGTTCTCTCAGTCTCCTTTTTCTCTTTCTAGTCAAACTTAGGCTTCTGTGGCAATGTTCTGATACCTGTAGTACATTTCTCTTTCTGGCTGTCAGGAAGCCTCTGTTGACTCCCTCACTTCACACAGAGCTATGTTCTGTGTCATAGTCATAAGGACTTGGAGCAAGTGAGGTCCTTATCAGTCCCAAGAATCTTTTGCTCAGTGGAACACAGACCTGGTAACAGTGTCCAGAGTGTCTCAGGAAAGACACACTAGAAATCCTCAGTCAAAACCAATACTCTCGCCTCTGTGGGACAGAACATAACTGCTCTTGAGGTTATCTGAGACTGTAAATTCTCATGGGAGCAGACAGCCTCATCTTTCTCCCATGGAGTAGCTGAGGCACTTGAACTGCTGACTGATCACTTTATAGCCTAATGCTTAACCATCAGCACCAGCAGAGCTTCTTGGCTATGCACAAAGTATGAGAAGTAAGAAAGAGTCAGTGTAGCCCTTTACAGAGGGCTTGTAGGGAGGAGACAAGCTAGTCAAGGTACAGTGTAGCAAGAATGAAATATGCAACTTTCCTTTAGTTCTTAAATGCTTCCTCTCACCTACTATCGTGATCCGAATTATAAATCCAGGTAGACCAGTAGTTGTACACTAGAGTTGGTAACAGGGGTAATTCAGGACAGATGATTCCTTCAAGACCAGGGGTGAGAGTGGTGATACCAGGAGGGTGGAGGGAAGGTGGAGTAGAAAGGGGAAACCTATTTCAGGGATATGGCCTCCTTTCTGGGGTACCGATAATGGGGAAGTGGGTGAAGGGACATATCAGACAATGTACAATGACAAAATAATGACAATTTGTAAATTGTTGAGGGTTCATGGGGGAGGGGGGGCTGGGAGGGAGAGGAAATATGGGGTGCTGATACCGGGGGCTTAGGTGGAAGGAGGATGTTTTGAGAATTATGAAGGTGACAAATGTGCAAATGTGGTCTGCATACAATTGACATATGTATTGATTATGATAGGAGTTGTATGAGCCTCCAAAAATGATTTATAAAGAAAATGGCTAATTTTCCAAGGGCTCAATAGAAAGCAAGTGGTTAGAAAATAATGATGACAGCATATGTACAAATATGCTTGATGCAATTGATATATGGATTCTTATAAGAGCTGTAAGAGCCCCCAACAAAATAATACTTTAATTTTTAGAAAAAAGAGTCAGTGTTCTTAGGAGGGTGACCAAAAAGCTCTAGCTTTGTCTCCAGGGGGTGGAATTCAAAGGAATTTCCAAGAGACATTGGCATGGGTAGTCTTGCATGAGTATCTTGGGTGCAAGATGGGACCTGCCTGCCATTGCTAGTCTGAGCTGCAGGCTGGCAGGAAGTCAGGGCTAGAGTAGAGGGGGAGTGATGCTCAGGGCATTCCATTTTTCTACAGACAGACTACATTTTGTGTAGCTCACCGAGAAGCTCAACAGAGTTGTGCTGTGGATGGTAGAACCCTGTTAATTTTTTTGAGAGAAATCCAGTCCAGTGTTCCTCTCATGCAGAACGAGCATATCATTTATCATCTAAACGAGAAAACTTCCGTGAATCAAAAGAGGAGCTGTCCATAACTTGTTGTTAGTTGCCGTTGTTGTGTGGCCCTATGCACAACAGAATGAAACACTGCACAGGCCTGCGCCAGCCTCATAATCGTCCCTATCCCTGAGCCCATTGTTGAAGCAACTGTGTCAGTTCATCTGGTGGTGGACCTTCCTCTTTTTCACCGCTCCTCCGCTTTACCAAACATGATGTCCTTTTCCAAGGACGGGTCTCTCCTGATCGTATGTCCAAAGTATGTAATGAAAAGTTGTTATTATTCATGGCTTATTAATAAGCCTTTATCCATGAACTTAGAGCTAGCTACCTCTTCACAACTAGACCATGAGGATGTTCATGACCTCAACTTTCCTGGCAAAGCTGAGCATATGGTCACTGAGGCCTGGAGTGATTTCTGTTTTCATGCCAGGCAACTCTCAAAGGAGGAACTATTAGTAATAGAGCCATGACTAAGTTCAAATTATAGGGAATAGGGCCACTCAGCCTGGAGTGAGCTATAGACTTATGCCAGACATTTTAGAATCCCATCACATTTTAGAAAGGAATCCATGCTGCAAATTGCAGACCTCAATATGTTCTCAAACAGAGCATGCCACCTTCTTAGGGAAGCTGCTACCAAAGAATCAGAATCCAATGTCTGAGACGGCACCTCAAACTATGATTTCAGCATATAATTCTTTTTTTTGGGGGGGGGGGCATCACTGCTCTCTGGTGGTGGGAGTAGGAGGCCCAGCCCCACTGCTGGAATTGAACCTCTGTCCCTGTAGGCTGCAGTCCTGTGCCACCGGGGCTCAGCCCGATTTCAATATATAATTCTAATGCCAATGGGCTGAGGTTTCCCTTTTGAGAAGTACTGGACCTTGGAGTTAGTGTTTTAGGGTGGGTTGACTAGAGAAACAAATTCATAGACTCTCATATGAGTGTCAGAAAGAGCTTTCTATGCAACAGCAATTGAACATTAAGAAAACATCCCAGCCCAGTCCAGATCAAGTCCATATGTCCAATATCCATCTATAAAATCGTCTCAGATTCATGAAAAAACATGCAATGATGCTGAATTCAGGAAAATTACAGCCCAGAGGGTAGGAAGTCTTGTGAATTCAGTGGTGTTGTAAGCATCGCAGAGCTGGCAGGGTTCTCCATATGACTTGTCCAGCTCCAATGTTTTGGCTCTCTCTACTTCTCTCCATGTGTCTTTTCCACAGGGATGTCTCATAGGGAGTGGGTTCAGAGAGAGAGTGTGCCTCGTGCCTTCAAGGAAGCAAACTGGAAGTTCTCAGAATCCTTAGGAGAAGGTCATGCCAACCCAAAGGCCTCACTGGCTATGATCTATCTGACTGACAGGCTAGACTCCACCTCTTCACTCCGAATCCTCAAATTGACACCAGATTATCTAACTACCCCAGTTAGAATGTGAATCTGAACTTTAAAAAAAATTATTTTCTAACATTGGAAACAAGATTTCATCAAAGTAAAATGGACTTAGTGAAAATTACCTCTCAGAGAGTCTTGGATCAGTGTAGCATTTGCTAAATCAATCAAGTACTTATAAAGTGGTGTTTTTAATTTTAGGATGAAAGATATGGAACTGACCCCCCTTAAATTATTCTTTTAATATAATTTGTAGACAACTTTTCAGCAATGTTTCAGCCTATCAAGGAAATATTCTGAAGTCTTCTAGATATGTATGTTCTGGGGCATTAGTCCTGGCATGTTTCAGTATGTGATGTACATGGAAAGTTTATTGATAGGGATCAACTGCAAAGACCAAAGGGGCTACTCACCCGCGGATACCTAGATACCCTAAGGCAGCATTCCACTAACCTTCGCAGGGTCACCTGTCACCAGGAGGCTTTGCTGGAATATAGATCGAAGCTCAGTGGGTTCAAGGATGGAGCTGAATTCCCCAATGCTAAGAATACTGTCAGCCCAGTAGTTTTTCATTGGGCTGCTTGCCACAAAGTTAGCAGTTCAAAACGACCAGATACTCCATGGGAGAAGGAGGCTCTCTACTCCTGTAAACAGTTACCATCTCAGAAAACCCACTGGGGCAGTCTACTATGAGTTGGAGTTGATTGAGCGGCATTGAGATAAATTCTTTTTTTTTTTTTAGGCATCACTGCCCTCAGGTGGTGGGAGTAGGAGGCCCAGTCTTTGGTACTGGGATTCGGGCTTGAACCTCCATCCCAGTGGGCCGCGGTCCCACGCACAACCACTACGCCACCTGGGCTCAGCCCTGAGATAAATTCTAAGTAGGTGATGCCTGGTACTGATGCTGCTTGTCTTTGTTACCTAGTGCTGCTGTAACGCAAATACAGCAGATAGGCTAGTGTTGTTTCTCTGTCTCTAGTCTAAAAAGCCACATCAAGGTGTCAGCTCCCTTGATTCGGACCTTGTCCATTGCTCGGGCTTTGCTTGTTTTCCCAGCGGATGATCCTCACATGGAGTCTCTTTCCTCCTGTGGACTTGTCCCTGTGTCTGCGCTACTTTCTTTATAATGCAGAAGTGATTGGGTGCAGGCCAAATCTTGTATTGATGGGACCTCATCAATATCACAAAGAAACTCCTGTCCCTAAGAGGGTCATATTTCGTTATAGCGTGTAGGACCCCAGCACATATTTTGGTCGGGACACAGTTCAATCAGTCTCACTGCGGACCCATGCAGCTCCCTTTGAGAAACCAGGATCTGAAAGGGGAAGGAAGTTATAAAGTTGTCTCTCAGGGTCTTAGCTCTCTGTTGAATAAAAAAGGTTCTCCATTTTCTCAAGCAAATGACATGAATGAACATCGCTGGGGGCATCGCAGTGCCCTTAAGTTAATTGCTTTTTTCAAAGTATTTTTTAGCAAAATTGCCATACATTTATCTTACCGCAAATCCAACGAGCTGAATATATGCATATTCTGATAGATGAAGTAACTCATTTTTTTCTGATTACTGTGCTGAGAATATGAAATTTTAGAGTTTAAGTGTATGTCTTCATTTTTCAAACATGTATCTAGCATAACCCGTGCCCTGTGCATTCAGCCTGGTTTCTGGGATAAGAAGGAAAAAGCAGAAAGGGACTTGAAAGAAAAGGTCCCACAGGGTCGGGCTGGAAATGGGAAGAGATTCCTGTCCCATGATGCTCTCTCACTCCCACCAGGTCATAGGACAAGGGCAGTAAAATGATGCAGAAGTCATGCTCTAAGGTTGAGTTTAGAAAACAAAATTCTGCAAGTCTGAATTCTATGTTCTCTATTCTTTATTACTTGTGATTTTAAGAAACAGTCAATCACAAGGGGATGGGGGGGGCAAAATATCTGTGTTTTTTCCTGTAGGTTATTAGTTTTCCCAATCATTAGGTGAAACATCAGTTTCCATGACTTTTTAAAAAAAATCTACTTCCAACTACAAAATTCTGCAAGTCCAGGAAGGGATGGGAGTTTGGGTTTCAATCTGTACCTTCTTTAATGTTGGGCACACTGATTCAACTTGAGACTGAATTCATTTCTCTTGACCATCCTTGAACCAAGATCATCTTCTCTCTGGGGAAATGGACATCAAGGGTTACAGAATACCTGAGACCATAGCCTGGCTGCTGGTATGTTGGTCTGGAGAGGCTTTAGAGCTAAAGCCATGAATCATATGTCCATCTACTGAAGTGTGTCTAAATATGGATTTATATTCATAATCCTATACCTTGATTTATGTATTCAGTAATGGAGATGTCTGGTGAAATGGGGCAGTATGTATACCAAAAGGAAGGGCCATAATCTAATCGTTTATTGTAGAAGACTCAAGTCTAAGAGTTTAGTTTAATATTCTTTGAGTACGATATGCAGCTGCTGACTGATTGATTAACCAAAGTGTTTCATTATGGGTGACAGAAAAAGAACTAGTTCCAATTGTTTTCTGTTTTTATTACCCCTATGCAAGGTCAGTTCCTCACTTGGTTCACTGGCCCATTCATCAAGTCCTTTTGGTTTTATTTACCAATCAGTGGTCCAGGATGAAGGTCTTTTGCTAGAGAGCAGCATTTTGTCATCACAAATTGTGTCTCAACTTCTTGTCTCTGTGTTGCTTTGGGAGAAGCTCTATAAGTTTCTCAGAAATGACAAAGATACACAAATGAATATGTAGAAGGCAGAAAGCTGAATGCTAATCGTGGCTATCTCTCTTCTATGTAGCAAGCAAAAACCTCTCCCAGGTCAGCAGGAAATGTTCAGGCATCAAGGTACTGGCTTGTTCATCACGCAATGATGAAAAGTATGAAAGCAATCTTCAAAGAGCCATGCAATAAGCTGATTCCCAAGACCATAGCACTTATGAATACTGACATTAGCTTCCATAAACCCAGACTAGGAAGAGCAGAAAGGTGTAAAATGGGAGAGGGGAAGCAGGGAAAGGAAGTGGGTGGTAACAAACCCAGGGAAAAGGGAACAACAAGTCATCTAAAATTGACAGTGAGGAAGACTTAGAATGCCTGGTAGGTCTTGATCAAGGGCAATGTAACTGAGACAAATTATTGAAACCCAAATGAATGCTGAGCATGATAGTGAGACAAAAGGAAAGTAAAAAGAAATAGAAAAGAACTAGGAGGCAAACGGCATTTATAGAGGCCTAAATACAGGTGTGTACATATGTAAATATATATATATATGATGGGGAAATAGCTCTTAGTGCATGTATTTATAGATCTAGTATTAAATTAACAGATGGATATTGGCCTCTACCCATGTACTTCCTCAACACAAGAACACTTTGTCTTATGAACCTGGCATTCCTCGATGCTCATGATCACTGAAGACAAAGCAGTGGATAAGCAAATGTGGTGAAGAAAGCTGATGGTGTCTGGCTGTCAAAAGATATAGCATCTGTGGTTTTAAAGGCTTGAAGATAAACAAGCAGCTATCTAGCTCAGAAGCAACAAAGCCCACATGTAAGGAGCACACCATCCTGTGTAACCACATTGTGTCAACACGATCATCAAAGACCCAGAACAAAAAAATCATATCATTGTTAATGTGGGGGAGACCCAAAGCCCATCTGTAGGAGATTGGGCATCTCCTTTAGAAGGGTCTTGGGGAGGAGAGGAATCAGTCTAGGTGCAGTGTAGCACTAATGAAACATACAACTTTCCTCTAGTTCTTTAATGCTTCATCCTCCTCACACTCCTGATCCCAATTGTACCTCACAAATCTGGCTAGACCAGAGCCTATACAAGAGTACAGATAAGAACTGGAAACAGGGAATTCAGGGAAAATAAATACCTCAAAACCAATATTGAGAGTAGCCATACCAGGAGAGTAAGGAGAAGGGGGTGGGGTGGAGGTGGGGGATCCAATCATAATGATCTACTTATAGCTCCCTCCCAGAGTGATAGAAAAAAGAAAAGTGGATGAAGGGAGGCATCAGTCAGTGTAAGACTGACTGATGAAAAAAATAATAATGATTTGTAAATTATCAAAAGTTCATGAGAGGGAAGGTGGATGGGAAAAAAAATGAGGAGCTGATACCAAGAGCTCACGTAGAGAGAAAATGTTTTGAGAATGATGATGGCAACAAATGCACAATTCATACATCAACTGTATCAAGCATATTTGTACATATATTCCCACCATTATTTTCTTTTAAAAATCATTTTATTGGGGGCTTGTATGACTCTTACCACCATCCATCCCTCCATCCATCGCTCCATCCCTCCATCCATCCATCCATCCATCCATCATCTGTTGTGTCAAGCACCAAAAAGAAATGCCTCTAACTAGTTCTAGGTCTGTTTGCTGACCTTTAGGAGTGCTTTCCTTTGAGTCTGATGGGGTGCCATGCCCTGGCCCCAGAGTCTATTTTTGGTATTTTCCAGGGACTTCATTGTTCTGCTCCCCTTGCTGTTCTGTTGCATGCCCTTAATGTTTAACTTCAGTGTAGTATGGTCAGATTAGCCACAATTCCTGCACTGTGCCTCTAGTATTGTCCCCTGTGATGCTATGAGTTCCGTAGTGAGAGGTGGGTCTCTTAGTGGGGCCAGCCATAGGGTCTTCTCTGTTAATTGGCTGCTTTGAGTGGGGATATCATCCTCAGGATCTGGTGGGCCAGAATGTGCTTCACTCTCCCTCCTCCTTCAGTTGCTCTTGTGTACTTTGATGAGACATGTCCCTCTCCCAGAGCTGTAGCTTCAGTGCTGTGCTCTGAAGTAAATTCTTCTGAGGGGAAGGAGGGGTTGTCCACATAGTTGTGATTGGGTCGACCTCTCAGAAGGCACATGCAACTTTTACCAGCACAAAAATTGATGCAATTTTTTCATGGCCACAATGATTATGATCCTATACTAGATTTTTCTATTGCAATTAACATAAACACAACTTCCATCTTGAATAAAATTATCTCATTTCTCCCCCACCCTCCTATTCTTGTGTAACCACTAATAATCTTTGGTTTCTAATAAGTATTTTTTATTTTATATGAGTGAGATCATACAGTATGTTTCCTTTTGTGACCAATTTGTTTGTTTTCAAGGTTCAGCCACGTTATGGCATACACTAGTATATCACTTCTCTTCATAGTCAGACAATATTCCATGTGTATGTTGTGGCAGTTGTGTAATTTCATGTCAACTTGATAAATAAGTTTGGTGGTTGCATATAGCCTTTCAATCAGGGCACAACCTGCTGATGCCTCCTTATGGACATGTCCTTCTCATGAGGATTCTGAGTCCTTCCTCTCTTTCTCCTTGGAGGTGAGTGAGCCACACTCTCTCTTGGCTTTCACTCCCTTGTTAACAAGCTATGGAGAGCAATGCTGAGATCTACAATAGCCCTGGAGATGCTTTCACCACCACTGGATGCACAAGACTTTCCACCCTCACTGGCCTGTGATCTTCTGCATTTTGCATCATTGCATGTGCTGTGTGAATTTGAAGAATGATTGATACACTAGTATTGAACTTATGGGCTAATATCAGACTTATGGTCTTGATCTGGACTGGTCT
This sequence comes from Nesogale talazaci, assembly GCA_004026705.1. NCBI lineage: Eukaryota > Metazoa > Chordata > Mammalia > Afrosoricida > Tenrecidae > Nesogale > Nesogale talazaci. Next base: position 96,981 of record PVJH01003722.1, on the reverse strand, counting down.
GAGGTGTTTTCTTAATATATAATCCCTCTCTAATCTAAAGTTCTTTCTTAAACATATATGAGTGTCTCTGGATTTGTTTCTCTAGCAACCCAGCCTAACAAAAATGAATAGACCATGTTTTCTTCATCTACCAAGTATTGATAGGCATTTGGTTATTTTTGCTTGCTTATTTTTAGGGAAACAAACTTTACAGCCTTCAGTAAGTTCCAGCTAGCTTTGAGTCTTTTCCCACCTCCTTGCTACAATCCTATGTCCACCTCTCGTATAGCCACCATCCTGAATTCAAGTCCATTGTCCTCTCAGCAGTTCCTATCACCATTGCATCTACTCTGACCCACAGCAACCCCAAATTTGTTTTCCAAGGCCGTGAATCTCATGGGAGCACACAGCTTCACTCTTCTTTTAAAAAGACCTGGTATTCTGTACTGTCATCTCTGTGGTCAGGAATCCAGTGCCCACCTAACAGTACCAACCAGGCTCCCTAACCTCATTTATAAGTATTCTGAGAAGAAGTCTATCTTGAAATTTCAGTTATTCATTACTATTTCAAGATGATCCGCTCCTGTATGTTATCTTCTGGGCCAGCTCCCACCAATGGAAGAGAATGATAAAACTAAATATATTGCTTTAAGGTAGTGTTTGGAGGTGGTTTTTGATTGAACACTAGATAACTGGAACAACAGATAATCATAAAACCATTTCTCTCTTTTTTTCAAGCTAAAATAATTTTCTCCAGACACTTACTAAGGACCTATGGTGGCAGGTTAGCTTACCTGTCAGCTCAGTGATGTGCTTGTGCACCCCTTGCACACAGCAATGACACTGTCTTCTGGGCATGGATAATGCTTTGCTGACACTCTCTTAAAGCAAGACAGCCAGAATTTGGCACCATACACTAGAAGCTGTTGAATCAGTCCAGACAGTGTGAGAGCAAACATGGGGTTTCTGTCTGCACCAATTCAATGGAGTCCCATTTTTAGCATAGCTTTAGTACTTCTCACCTGCTATGGAATGCCAGCCAAGTCATCTAACAGCTTTGGACCCCCATCTAGCATTCCCATGTAGGAAATGAGGTTATTACATACCCACATGAAAAGGATGACTTGACCACTAAAGAAGAGAATATGTGTTAAATACTTGGTAGATTCAAGTACTGTTCTCATCTTAGCTTTTCTTCTGGAAAAATGATCCATTTAATGTACCCGAAGACCACATTAACTTCGGACACCACTGAAATGATCAGTCTTTATGGAATTTAAAATAAGAGACCATATTTGAGTCAACACTTCCCAAAGCAAGAAAAGATGAAAAATTTCAGGCTATAGGACCCCCAAACAAAATAAAATAGGACAACAGCTATGGTAGAATCCACTGCTATCAAGTCACTTTGACTGAAAGCAATCCTGTAGGACGCATAGAGTTACTCTTTTGGATTCCCAGGGCAGGCTCCTCTCTTTCCTGAAACTTGGTGAATGAACTTGAAATTCTGACTTTTCAGTATCCCAGCAATCCACCCCCTACATCATCAAGGGTCTAAAATGTGTCTGGTCCACCGACAGGTCTTTTCTACCCATGTTTCTGTTTGCTGCGTGGGCACTGAGTACAGTCTATCAATCTATACTCAGATCCATACTGTCTGACAGAGCAGGACTGCCCCAAAGGGATTTCTAGTCTGTAATCTTGATGGGAGCGAATCACCAGGACTTTTCTCCCTAAGAGGAGCTGGTGGATTTGAACCAGTATCTTCTTAGTTAGCAATGGGATACTTCACTAATGTATCCCCAGGGCTCCTTGCTTTGGTTTTGGACATGTATGTCTTTTTCTTCATTTTGACTTTCCTGACAGAGTATTAGATAATAACAAAAAATTAGTTGCTGTAATGTCAACTCCCGTTCATGACAACTTTGTCAGCAGTAGAGTCGAATGGTGCCACACAGAAGTCTTAGGGGTTAGATTTTGTGAAGTATATCAGCTGTCAAGGAGCTCTGGGGGTGCTGTGGAATGGGTGGTGAGCTGCTCACGACAAGATCAGCAAGTCAAAGCTATCAGCCACTGTCGAGGAGACAACTGAGCTTCCCTGCTCCCCTAAAGACGGACAGTGTCGGAAGCCCTCTATCAGGCTGCTATGTTGGCCCAGGGAGCTCTGGTGGTGTCATGCTTATGAGTTGCCGAAAAGTCTGCAGTTCTAAATCACAAGCCCCCACCCAGGAGAAAGATGGATTTTTTTACTCTTGTAAAGAATCGCAGTCTCAGAAACTCGCCAGGGAATAATTTGAACCTCTTCTACCAGGTCTCTGTGGTTTGGCATTGGCTTGATGGCAATGAGAGGGGTCGGTCTCAATTCCATAGGAGTGAATTTTTAGTGTGGGCTTCATCGTCGCGGTCCTTTCTTCTGAAATGCCTCTGGTGGACACAAAATTCCAAACGTCTGGTTAGCAGCTGAGGGCACATTGCTCACACCACCTGGGAACTACTATTTGATAATAAACACTAAGAAATTGCAACATACTAACCCCGGATCTTAGTTATGGCCTGCTGCTATGTTAAGATGATAATTCTGTGGCCCGGGGTATTACTGAATGATATTCATTTGGGATGTACCTCCCCTGTCAAAATGGCCCACACATCATTGCTATCTTTATCTGCTTTTGATAAAAAGCAGCAACAATGTGCTGCCCAGGAGTGCTTCCACTGAAGAGCTGCCTCCAGGCGGCTGTTGGTTCCTAATCTACACTTCTTAGAGATGGATATTCTACGAGTCATAAATTTACCTTACCGTGCGATCATCATCGGAGCCACAAATTCCACCTTCTTTATAAAGATCATGGGAGACTTTGACAAATGCTCCGGTGAACCAGGGGCCTTATATCTACGGGAGCTGTCTCACAGGCCTGTCAGGAAGCCATAAAAAAGGAGTGTGGAGCAGCAGGCCTTCAGGCATTCCTGGAGATCTTGGTTGTCTTCTTCGTTCCATATTATTTAAGACTGAACTTCCACTGTGGACGTTTCTGGTGGTGCCATGATGAGCACTCACCTACCAGCTCAAAAGGCGGTGGTTCAAATCCCCCCCAGAGGCACCTTAGAAGACAGGCCTACAATTGGCTTCCAGGTCACAGCCTTAGAACCCTAGGAAGCACGTATACGCTACATATATGGGGTCCAAATGGTCAGTATGACCTCAATGGGAACTAGCAACAGCAGCTTCCTAGAATATGGAAACCTAGGTGAAAAAGTGGTAACTGCTTGGCTGCTGACTGTTCCTCAATACAAAAGATTTAGCAAACCATTCCCATAAATATCACAGCCTGAGAAACCCTATGGGCCTGTTCTATTCTGGGTCACAGTGAGTTACCATCAATTTGAAGGTCTACAACAACCTCCTCGGATCTTACCTGGTACCAAAATAGGACATCTCTTAGTGGTTGAAACTATTTTTCTACCCTTCCTGAACATCACTTCCTCCCACCCCTCCTCCCTTCTCCCATCTCCCCTCCTGTATTTTCTTTCTTTGTTTCTCTGTTCTTCCTTTCTTATTTATAATTTTGGATATAGAAAATTCCAAGCATCTGGCAAAGCAGAGAGGTCCATCAAAGAAACCTCCATAGTCCCATCATTCAGCTCCAATGCTTGTCGGTTCTAGTTCATCTCTCTGCCCTTTCTCTCAACTGCTATTCTAACCACCACTGGATTGCTCTGGATATGTCAAATCATATTATTGTAAATATTTCATATGGATCTCCAAACAACAGGACCATTTTATAAAACATAGCAACAATACTAGGAAGACTATTAAAATGCTAATGTCTCAATAGGATCAAACATAGCATTAGTAGTAAAGTTTTATTGCCTCATCATCATTTGTATGCATTAATTCAGTTTCTCTTTGTATTGCATCTGGTTCATGTATCTTTGAAGAATCTTCTAATTTTCTCCCTCTTAAAAAATTCCTTTGCATCAATTTTGTTTTTAAAAAATCAGATAAAAAAGTCAACACAACAACAAAAAAATCAGGTAATTTGCAAAATGATAATGTATCAATTAACAAGGGTTCATGAAAGAGGTGAGAGGAGAAAAATGAGGAGCTGATACCAAAGGTTCAATAGAAAGCAAATAAATATGTTGACAATGATGATGCCAACAAATGTAAAAATATGCTTGAAACAATGGATGGATGTATGGATTGTGGTAAGTGTTGTACGAGTCTTCAATTAAAAAAATTAAATTAAAAAAGATAAGCCAATGCAGATGGGGGGAAAAATCAGGTCATTTTTCCTGTCAAGATTTCCACATCCTGATGTTTGGGAGCCCCTGTCGGCATTTACAGTGTCCCTTTCCTTCCTCAGGTTCCCACCAAATTAGTCGTTGGAGTTAGGGGGTCAGACCCAACTCGTGTTCCACTGCTGGGAAGGACATTTCATACATGTGCTTCCTCATGCAGCACATCACAAGACACATGATGTCTCGTTATCTGCCTTTAGTTGTAGCAGCATCCATGAGTAGTATTTACATTCTTTTTTAAAGGTCTGAACTGTATTTTCTGTTTGTGTGTATTCATACTTATATTTATATATTTCATACACCTCAACTTCCTAATGAATTCTGGACCCACTTTAAGACTTTATGCTTAGGCAGTCCTAGAACCTTAAATGGAATGTATCTAAACAGGACTTTAGATTTGTTTGAAGAACCAGATACATGCTCTAGATCTTTTACATTTAAAGTGCGATTCATGAAACAGAAGCATCAGAGGAATCCTCAGAGTCACCAACCCCCTTCAAACCAGATCTACAATTAAATGAGATCCCTCCATGATTCATTGACATGCCACACTTTGATGAGGTCTGTGGTGGTAGGACATTAATGCATTTACATATGTGCTAAGCACTAGACCTACTTCCATGAGACTATAAGAATTTCTAGCAGATTTCAATGAAATCAATCTTCTCTTGTGACACAACTTAAATTTTTCTAGACTGAAAATGAATCTGTTATTAGACCCATGCTTTCTTCCTTTCCCCTTTCCTTTCCACTCTTTATACTTCATTTGTTCTATGCCCTCTCCTCTTGGGTTTAAATTTCAAAATCAAAGATGTCTCAATATCCTTTACTATGTTGAAAACAACAACAACAAAAAAAACCCCACACCATCAGTGTGGTGCTGAGGCAAAAGTACCAAACTGTGTGTCAGGAGTTATTGATACTGGTCCAGACTCTGCTGCTAATTGTGTGACTTTAAGAAAGCTATGATATGTTCTGCACCCAAATGCTCTCTTCTATAGAAAGAAATGATTGATGGATGTCATCTTCAAGGAACCTACCTCTTCATGCTGATTTCAAGAAAGGCAGCATAAAGTGACGTCAAGACACAGATTCTAGAACCAGACTTCTGCTTCTGTCACTTGCATAAATTTCCCAGTACTCTATGCCTTAACTCTCTATGGGGAATGTATTGATAAAATCCACTCTTACCTCATAAAGCTATTAAGAGAAGTGTGTTTTCATTTCAATACCTAGGACAGTATCAACCTCTAAAGTGTTGTACAGTCAATGCCAACACATGGTGACCCTAAGTACTTGAGGGTAAAATTGTTCTCTATAGAATTCTCATTCATTATCACTTTTGAAAAACAGACCATCAAATCTTTCCCCTGAAGCCCCTCTGGGTGGACTTGAATCACTAACCTTTTAGTCAATAGTCCAGTGTAACCATCTGTGTCAAGGGAGTCAGTAACAACTCCCTAAAAAGTGCTACATAAGTAGTTGTCATTTTTTTTAGTGAAATTAATGGTTCCTGTGACCATTTGGAGACATTCCCTTTAGTATGCTATGCTTCCTGTCTACTCAGCAACAGGTGCAGATAAATAAGCCCAGTGGAGACCAGAACTGCCCCGGTGAGCTTATTAACTTTTGGATACATGGAATAATGAGATAAATAGATGATTATTGTCTTAAACATCAAGGTTTGGTTTCACAATGTCTACCAGCTGTACTGTCTTAGAATTAATTCTGTACTAGGTGGAAAGTAGTTATAGCTATTCATGAGTTATCAGCTCATGCAGTTGCTTCCAGGGGCCAAGCACTTTGCCAGATTCTGGAGATAAAAAAGAGAGCAAGCCATGACCAGTCTCCATTCTCATGGAGCTCTGAATCAGCAGAGGGGACCCCCTCTGAAAGCCTACTCTTGCTTCTCAAGCATCATTTTTGTGTTTCCCACCTACCATCCTTTACAATCAATCCTATGTCCTCTGGATTATTCATTAATGTTTCGAATTTTGATACCACGCGCTGCCTCATATGTCTTTGAAAATAGAAACATTTTATTGGGAGCTCTTACATCTCTTGTAACATTCCATACGTCAATTGTATCAAGTATATTTGTACACATGTTGCCATCATCATTTTATAGATATTTACTTTCTTTTGTTTGTTTTTTGGGCATCACTGCCCTCTGGTGGTGGGAGTAGGAGGCCCAGCCTTTGCTCCTGTGGAGCGGTGCTGGAATTGAACCTCCATCCCAGTGGGCTGCAGTCCTGCGCACAACCACTACGCCACCGGGGCTCAGCCTACTTTCTTTTTTATTAATCGTTTTATTGGGGGCTCAAAGAACTCATCACAACATCCATTGTATGTCAAGCACATTTGTACATCTGTTTCCCTCCTCATTCTCAAAACATTTGCTTTCTATTGAAGTTCTTGGCATCAGCTCCTCATTTTCCCACTCACTGTCTATTTCCCCCCTTCCTCATGACCTTGATAATTTATAAATTATTATTATTTTGTCTTATCTTACACTGTTTGCCATCTCCTCTCACCCACTTCCCCATTGTCTGCACCCCACAGAAGATCTGCCTCATATTTGGCATTTGTTTCTCCTTATTTTTAATATCAAACTCTCTCATGCAGAAGCTCAAATTGAGTTCCAAACCCCAGCACTGATCACAAAATTGGCTTAGAAACTGGCCTTTCCCAGTTCTTATGATGCCCATTAGACTTTCTTACCAATGACAAAATAGATTCTGAGCTAGGATATCAATTAGACACTGTGAAAACAAACAAATGTTTAAGACAATAATGATCTATTTAGCTCATTTTTCTAGGGCTTTACAACTTAATGGGCTCAAGTGAGGATTTCAGGTCTCTACTGGTTACCTTCTGGTCTCTGATTTTCATGTAAGTCAGGTAGGCAGCTTTACTAATCCTGATCGAATGTTCTCTTGCTTCAACCTTTGCTTGGGACATCCAGGCTAAATTGGTTCTTGTTCACAGGCTTCCTCATCTTACAGCAGGTTTGCTTGGGTTTATTTTTGTGATTGAGGCATAGAGACCCAAGAGAAAAGGGTAACGTCTTGAGGTCTTCACGCAGAAGCAGCACAATGCCATTTCTGCCACATATCTTTTGGTCAAAGTAAGGCCCAAAGCCAGCTTAAATGCAAAGAAAGACAATATAAACATTTTTATCTCTTGAAAAGAGACAAGCTACAAAACCACAGCACAAGAGACAGAGGTATGGGGAAGAGTGACAAATGAAGACTTCTTGTGGTTCCAACAGTCTGCTATGAATAATTTATGTATAGTCTTAAGGAGCGGGCAGTAGAAGAATCTGGTCATGTCCTCCTGATTTCAGACTGCGTGGATAAATGGCCAGTTGCTCTCAGAATGATTCACTTGGGAGCAGATCATTCTGAAATTTAATAGAGGCAGAGGTTGAGCGTTTCCAAGCCTGAGAACTCAAAACAGCAAAATCCCGTCCTTGTCTCCCCAGGAGATTCCAGGAAGGTTTAGGAGAGAAATTCAAGGCACATCTCTTTGCATCGATCTCTGAATAATCATAAATCACAGGGGCTCCTACACAATTGCTTCCGAGGCAGCCCAGCTCCCTTGGTGTGTTATTTCCTTCTAATATAACATTCTTGTCAATACAGTGAGGTGTAACAGAGACATGAGCCGTGGAGGTGCATATGATAGAGCATTTAAGATTTCGACGAGCTGGGAGTCAAAATGAGCATCATAGAAACCATCATATTGTGAAACCAACTTTTGTCAAACTTCAATCTATTTCCCCCCGGAAGTGCTTTTTCCAACAAGTGCTGCTCTTTTTTTCCTCACTAAAAAGAGGAGGGACTGTTTAGTTGAGGATATGCATTATATGACCAAAGGAAAACAATTCCTTGGGAATTTGTTGTGCTCAAGAGTTTCACTCTTGTAATTTTTTTTCTTTGAATAGTCAATTTAATGACTCCAGAGGGAGTGCAATGGTCATTTGGTTATTTTTCATTTCAGTTTGGTGGGAAGTGGTGAAAATGAGGTCATTTGCTGTGGGCAGGGCAGTGCCAGACATAGACACTAACACAGAAGGCCACGTATTCTTAAGCAACACAGTTATACAATAAGACAAATACCTCAGCACCAAGAATAGAAAACGTCTTTCCTCTCAGGTGTTCTGGCAATGCTCGACATCGTGCTGTCTGTTGAAGGAAAATAATTTATAAAACTCAGTTGCTTTATCACACATCAAGCAAAAGGTGTGAATTTGGAGCCAAGAGATAATATCTCTAAAACTTGAACAGGCATACAGGAGGAGGGAAGCAATATTAGAGAATTTAGCACTAGTTATTTTCCTTCTCTGGGACAAAAGAGTGCTAATGTATATGTTCATATCTCTTAAAACATTTCTCAGAAACAATTTGCAAGATTTTTCTAACTTAATGAATGTTTATTGTGAAATGATAAATGCTCTTACAGGGATCAATGTTGAACGATTTTGTAGTTAGATTTTTTGCATGCTTAAATCTATGGTTTATAGTAAACTCTAGAAAAATCTGATATTTTCACTCAAACCACAAATGTGTGAAAGATGGCCAATGAATTAGGAAGACCTGAGAAAAGTTGATGTGTGTGAATTATGGTGTTGGTGAATACTATTAGAAGCACCCTGGGAGATGGTGCCCAGCTACCAAAAGATGTAGCATCTGGAGTCTTAAAGGCTTGAAGATAAACAAATGGCCATCTAGTTGAGAAGCAGCCAAGCAAGCCCACATGGAAGAAGCACACCAGCCTGTGTGATTATAATGAACAATGGAATCGAGTATCCGGCACTAAAAGACCCAGAACAAAAAATCATAATGATGTGAATGAGGGGAAGGGTGGAGTGGACACCCAAAGCCCATTTGTACACAGTTGAACATCCCCACACAGAAGAGTCTCAAGAAAGAGATGAGCCAGTCAGAGTGGGGTATAGCACCAAGCATACAAATTTTAATGCTCCACCCCCCATCATGATCCTGATTTTACCTTAAAAAATAAGGCTATACCATATATATATATATATATATATATATATATATATATATATATATGAAGAGATAAGAGCTTGCAATACAGGGAATCCAGGACAGATAAGCCCATCAGAACTAATCATGAGAGTAGCTATAACAGGGGGAACCAATCACAATTATCAACATATAACCCCCTCCCAGGGGGACAAACAACAGAAAAGTAGATTACTGGAGACAGCACTTGGTATAAGACATGAAAAAAATTTAATAAATTATCAAGGGTTCATGAGGGAGGGAGGGAGTGTGAGGAAGGGGGAGAAGGAGTTGTTACCAAAGACTCAAATGGAAAGAAAATGTTTTGAAAATAATGATGGTCAAGAGGCCATCCCCACCCCCACCTCACAGTGGTTGGGAGTTAGTCTCTGAGATGTTGAATTACAGACAAGACAAGATGGCAGCGTCTGAGGAGCTGAAGAAGCTGGGGGAGAAGTCACATGGCCTTACCCTGATGGAACCAGACCTCTGAAGCTGGAGAAGCCACGTGGAGACCCCTGCCAGCACTGAGTTGCTTCTACCACCACTGGATGCTGTTGATGGACCCTGAGCCCTGGAAGCGAGGAGCCATGGGAAGACCCCCGCCAGCACCAGAACTTCGCACCCACTGGCCTGTGACTTCATGAATCAGAAGGAGACTTTATAGACTGATATCGGACATATGGGCTAATATCGGACTTATGACTTTGGACTGGACTGGGCTGGGATGCTTTCTCAATGTTCCATTCCTCTTGTATATAAATGTTACTCTTAGATCTAAAAAAGAAAAAAGAAAAGAATGATGGAAACAAATATCCAAATGTGCTTGGCACAATGTATGACTGTATGGACTGTGATAAAAGTTGCAAGAATCCATAATTAAATTATTTTTTTTAAAAAAAAACATCACAGACGGTAAGGAGAACAAAGCAAATCTGTCCTAGAAGAAGGACAGCACAGTGCTCCTTGGAAACAAGAATGGCGAGACTGTCTTACCCACTTTGGGCACATGAACAGGAGACACCCACCCACCCAAGGACATGATTCTTGGTAAAGTTGAATGGCAGGGAAAGGAAGGAGACCTTCCGTGAGCTGAGCAGACATAGTGGTTCCAGCAGTGAGCTCCAGCATAGCAGTGATTGTGAGCTCAGTATGGGCCTGGGCAACATTTCCTTCTGTCCCATATATTGCTACGAATTGTAATGGACTTGGAACCTAAAAATAGAAATATAAGGAAAACACATGAATTTAATTAAAGTATTGGATTTGTTTGATTTTTATGAGCCATAGCAAAAGTTTGCTCTCCATAAATTAACTTTGTAACATTTTACAAAAGTAATATAAAACCTCTAAAGCTGACTTAATGCAGTGGCACATCTTGAAAGACTTATCCACTGTAGGTGATTTTCTTCATTCCAACAAATATTTACAATATGATGATTTTTAATTGATTTTCCAGAAGTTTGCAAGTGACTTCTTAAGGAACTGTTCCTGGTGAAATGAAATGCTGAAGCTGGACAGAGAGACCAAGAAACCAACAAAAAATGTGATTTGGGGAAAAGTCCTCCTGATCATTTTCATATGATCTCACATCGAAGTTTTGGGAGGTAAGTCAGACCTCAAAATTATCACTATTTGAAGTAAGAGTGATGGGGCTTGTATATTACCATGCCTATGAGACGAGGCGTGTTTTCTAGAACAGGAATAAGTAGCCTATTTCTCTGCCAAGAATATTCGGGGACCATACAAAGTTATCAACTTAAAAATTAGCCTGATGTATTTGGTCAGATATTTGGTGAAGTCACCCTTGATGTGATAGCTGGGATTGCATCTCTTTGGTGAGGGCTGTGGTGGTAGCTGGTAGTAATGATGTTTTGGGCCTTGTAATGCCCTCAGAGTGGACAGTCCCCAACAGTGTTATAGTACTTTTGTATTTCTTTATGCAAGCAAACTGAGTTTCAGTCGTCTGAGAACAGTTCTTGGAAACAGTGCTACTAAAAGCAAATGCACATACATGTCTAAGGATAGAAGTCCCTGAATAGACAGCCATGCCAAATAAATAAGTGCTGCTAGTCCTTATTCACTCCAGCTTTATATCTTTATTCTTCATCTCTACTTAGTGTAAGACTGTCTATCTGAAAAACAAGGGGATTGGTAAGGAATTTTTAATAAGGGAGATGTGCACACATGAAATAAATAAAACAGGGTGAGGGGATGAGACAGGCTAAAGAAGTCACCTAAGGCAAGGACAAAGTTTTTCTAGAATGTCATTGTTAATATTAGAGCTTTCCATAGAATAGTAAGAAGTGGACAATAGCGGTTAAGAAGTAGCAACTGGTTGTGTCGACTTTTGTATTAGATCTATCTAGTTTTCTATTATATATTATCCTTTTTAGAATATATTCCTAATCTAGTTAGCAGAAATAAAAAAGCAGGTTAAAATAGTAATAATGATAATAAACTTAGTCTCCCTTGAAATTAGGAGTGGCTAATGTCTTGCCTTATAAAATGTAAGCAAAATTGTTGGATGACATTTTCAAGAAAGCTCTTTGAGAAAGTAGACTCGGTTTTCCAACCTCCAATTTTCTTTCTCAAACCTAAAGTTGCTACTGGAGTAATTGGCTTGAGAGGAAACACAAATGAACCAATTTTAAAGATTTTGTGGCAGGAAGGTACATTTTCAGTGACATTGACTTTAGCAAGGACAGACAAGTAGGATGGTTGGATTGATCCACAGTATGAAATTTCAAAGTAGAGTTATGGAAAGAGAGCAAAACAAAATAATTTCATATTTCAGAAGATCAATTGAAGTACACCCAATTCTTGCTTATCAACAGGGTTATATTCCAAAGACCAGGCTGTTATGCCAAAGTAAACCTTGTGGGAAAATGGAGGATGACTACATCGGATTACCAAATAGAACATGACCACATAAGTACATAAATACAAAAATGCATTATTGCAACTGCTCTCATGTGTTCAGGGTCTCTTGGTCTTGTGAACCAAAGAATGGATAAAGGGACCACAAAACCATTAGCAGGAATCAGAGGCTATTTGGAAAGGAACAAAAAGCACCTGACACAGCAGGTGGAGATTAAAGTGAAAAGACACTGAATGAACTGCATCTAGAGCTTTTTACCAGGCTTGGGGTATTTGAGTTGTCCATATCTTCAGGTTGTAAATGAACAAATCCCAGATCTGTTCTTATTTCTCAGGTCCAATCATAAATCTGGTCATGCTCTCCCCTTGGCTGGGACTTGCCTGGTATAGACAGGGAAGTAAGCATGCAATCGTCAGAAAAAGTAAGTCTTGGTTTGGAGTTTAGAGTCAGCCTAGAGGTCCAATGCCTGTGGACTTAAGATTAAAATTGTCTTAGGCTATTGCTATTACCCTTCCAAATATCCTACTACTCCAAATTATTTCCATAGGTGGGCCTCTTACTCTCATTTTGTGTTGGACTCTCTATCTCCCATTTCTCAGAATCATTACACAACTGCTAAGCCACTGGAATGAAGGTCCAGCCAAACTGCTATGTGACTTTTACCATCACAGCCAATATTCCTTTTGCCTCATATGTCAACAGTTGCTACTGAGATGTATGTTGTTCTTGTAGCAAAATAATTGGACAGTAGATTTTTACTATTGTCATTCCTGCAAAGTACTGGCAAACTAGACAGCAAACCATGAGTAGCAGGTGGAATGAATTATGGAGTTAGACATCCTAGTAAGAAATGAGGTAGCAAAGGAACTGGTGGTATTCCTGAAGTTAAAGAGCATGGATAGATGGAGCAGGAACTGTAGATGGTGGGAAGAGTTGGGATGGTAGATAGAAAATGAAAAACTGGGAAGTTAAGACATAGTTCGATCTGGAAAAGGTGGACCAGAAATTGACTTGCTCTAGTGTGATGTGAGTGATAATGGTTAGAGAGGAAAGAAGAAAGCAAGGGCTCCTAGGATTAGCCAATGCATCTCCTATGTGTCAATGCTGATCTTCATGCCCCCTGTGGCAAATACTATCAAACCATTAGTGGCTTGATAGTCTTTTTCAAGTAGTATTTCACTGAGGCATTGCTAATTGGTATCTACTCATCACAGAGCATGAGTGTTTTCTAGAAAGGTGATGAAAACTGACTTTTAGACTCTACTGTTTGGACAACGTGTGTTGTAATGAAAATTGCTGGGATTAGGTTTCTGGGGATTTAGGTTTTTCATGAATAGATTTCTGGCTTTGTGACCCTTGGCAGGAGATGTAATTGATCTGTACACTTACAAATCAGAGGCAATTGGGCCTATCTTGCCTCTTCCATTGGAAAAGACTGATCTTAGAAAAAACCTAGAAGTACTCGTTATTGGTATCAATTTATTGTTAGGTGCTGTCAAGTCCATGTGGAGCCCTTATGTCCATCAGAGCTACACACCACTCAGCACATGGTCGACTATTCCATCAGCACAGAACCACCGCACAGATGGCCGGATGTTTGAGCCCATTGTTGCAGGCACTCTATCAAGCTACGTGGTGGAGGATCTTTTGCCTTTGCACTGCCCCTCTCCTTTACCAAGCATGATGTCCATTTCCAGGGAGGAGTCTCTTCTGAGAACATGTCCACAGTACAGGAGATGAAGTTTCACCATCTTTATTGTGAAGGAACACTCTGGGGTACTTCTTCCAAGACGGATCTATTTGTTCTTTGGGCAGCATGTGTAGTTTTTAGTATTCTTGCCAGCACCATAATTCAAATACATCGATTCTTCTTCAGCTGGCCTTAGTCAATGCTCAACTTGAAAATACCATAGGTTGGGTCAGGTGCACCTCAGTCCTCAAAGCAACGTCCTTGCTTTCCAACACCTTCCAGGGAGCTTTTGGGGCAGGCTTAGCCAATGCAGTGCGTCCTTTGGTCTTTTGACGCTGCTCCATGAGCTGTGATTGTGGATCCAAGTAAGAAAAATCCTGGACACTTCTCCTTCTTCTGCATTGATCATTATGTTTCCTATTGCTCCAGTAGTGATGATTTTTTAAAATCTTTTTATTTATTTATTTAGGCATCACTGTCCTGTGGTGGGAGTGGGAGGCCCCGCCTTGCTGCTGCTGGATTTGAACTGCCAAACCAGTCAGCCGCAGTCCCGCACTCAACCACTACGCCACTGGGGTTCAGCCGATTTTTATCTCTTTACATAGAATTAGAGCCTATATTGAAGTTTGCAATTCTTGACCTTCATCAGTAGGTGTTCATGTCCTTCTCAGTTCCAGCAAGCAAAGTTGTGTCATCTGCATATTGCATGTTGTTAATAGGCCTTCCTCCACTCGTATGCCATGTTCTTCTTCATGTAATCCAGCCTCTCTGATTATGTACTCAGCACACAGATTGAATAAGTATGGTGAGGGGACACAACTCTGACTCATACCTCCCCTGATTTGAGATGCGTGAAATGCAGTAGCCCCTTGTTTTTCCTGATTCATGTACAGGTTCCAGATGAACACCATGAAACATTCTGGTACTCCCATTGTTTCCAACGCTATCTATTGTTTGTTTTTAATCCAGGCTAAAAAGTACAAAAATAGGTTATAAAAAGTAATAGAAAGTATGAAACTAACAAAAGACTACACACAAACTCAAAATAGGTTCACTTTGGTGGCTTTTTTCCTTAAAAAGAGTTCTTCACTAGCAATTATTTCAAATTGTAGCATGTATTTTAAGAGATGGTAACCAGCTATTAAGGGGAAAAAGAAAATCTCAGCTATGTAAAGTAACTGTTTAAGACAAGGTTGAAGATTTGAGGACTGAGCAAATATTGCCTCATCATGCAGAGCTGGAATGTTTTGAATTCCCCCCTGCTGCTTCTATTTTCTACTGTTTTCTCTCGGCCACAGAGACCCAGAAACCCTCACCCCACTGCTCATGCTCTCCCAGTCAAGGGTGGATTAGATCTGTTGAGCTTTATAGTCTGCCTGTTTGGCAATTTCCATGTCGATCCACAAGTTCTCCCTTACATTTTTCCTAGAGAAAGTGAAGTGTTATTATTCATGTCTCTCCTTTGGAACTCACAAATAGGCAGAACTTCTCTCAAATACTGTGAAAGGATTCAAACACCATCTTGATTTTCCCCCTGTGGTCAAAACAGAAACTTGTTTGTTTTCTCTCAAATTTATTTGGATAGGATGTTGTTACAGCAATGCTGTTTGAATTATCATAGCTAACCTTTTCCAGTGTGCATGTCCAGAGGCATAATTGGATTCTCACAATGAACTCCATTGACAATAGTTACGGAAAGATGTTTTAGTTAGTTTATTCTTTAAATGAATGCTACTCTCATTCTTCCCCCATGGCCGTGTGTGTGTGTGTGTGTGTGTGCGCGCGCGTGCGTGCATATGTATGTTCATCTCTATCTCTACCCCTATTTCTCTCCATCTCAAAAAAACTAAGTAAGCAGGGCTTATTGGAAGGGCACGTTTGTTAATTATTTACAAAAGTCAAAAGGTAGGGTAGTGGTGATGAAGCCATCCGAAGTCATTGATTCTCATTTCTTTATATACTTTCATAGTACATTTCCTGGAGTAAAGTGCTTAATCAAGTAGAACCCAGAACTCATTGTCATCAAATTGATTCCAACTCAAAGCAGGCAGCTCTATAGGGCAGGGTCGAACAGCCCTGTTGGGTCTCTCAGACTGTGGTCTCTATGGAATTAGACAGGCACACCTTTTCCTCAGGGAGTAAGTGATGGGTGTGAATCATTGATCTTTTGGTTAGCAGCAGAACCCTCAGCCATTGGGCCACTAGGGCTCCTTTAAATAAGTGGAAGAGTCTCCAAATTTTACATAGTACTAACAATCTCTGGTGACCTTTCAGATAAGATTTAGTGGGATCAAATTATAGCAACCACGTATGCTCTCAGAGTAACATTATTCTTATGAATTGTACATCACCATCCTTTCATGAGCAGGGTAAAGACACTAAGTAACACAAGTCAAGCAACTAAGGCCCAGCGATCAGCAGTGAGAGGATAGTTGTGTCAACAGAAAACTCATTCCCAATCATGAAATGCATATACCAGGACTTCTTCTCATGTATTTTGAAGATGCTATCAGGACTGACCAGTCCCGAGGGAATGACATCATGTTTGTAAAAGTAGAGAGGTCAGAGAGAAAGAGGAAGACCCTGAACAAGATGAGGTGACACAGTACCTATAAGAAGGGGTTCAAATATAGCAAAGATTGTGCAAGGGGCACAGGACAGGGAGATGTTTTGTTCCATTATATGTAGGATCACTGTGAAGTGGACCAACAATTCAGATTGGAGGCTTGTTGGTTGGTGAGGCTAAGAACTGAAATAGAAAAAGCCCTGCTTGGAGATCCAGAGAGGCATAGTTTGATCAACCTTCTTTAAATGTCAACTTCTTGAGCTTTAAAATGCCAATAATCTCTTGTGGAGATGTGAAGGGCTGCAGGTATTTTGGAAAACGAGTTAACAGCATCTGCTGAAATTATAAATGTGCACATTCTTCAATCGACTCTGGATTCTCTTCCACATAACTTAAAGGCATGATTGCCCAAGGACGTGTCCAGTAGGGTGTCCCCTGCACCATTATTTCCAAGGGCCACAGAGTGGTCAGGGAAGCTGTGAAGAGATTTTCCTAAGGCTACACCATGGGATATAAAGCAGCTTTTAGAAAGAGTGACTTGGAATGTTTCATGAAGATTTCTTCATGAAGTCTGGTTTCATGAAATATAGGGAGCCCTCGTGGTACAATGGTTATGCATTGGACTGCGATCTGCAAGACCAGCAGTTTGAAACCAGCAGCAGTTCTGAGGGAAAATGACTGGACTTTCTACTCCGGTAAAAAATTACAGTCTTGGGCTGAGCCCCCGTGGCGTAGTGGTTGTGCGCGGAACTGCGGCCCACTGGGTTGGAGGTTCAAATCCGGTAGCAAGGCTGGGCCTCCTATTCCTACCACCAGAAGGCAGTGATGCCAAAAAATTGCAGTCTTGGAAACCCACAGGGGGTGGCTCTGAGTCAGCATTGATAAAGTGGCAGTGAGAGTTGAGATGGTTGTATGGGAGCCTATGGGTGGTGTAAATGGCGAATACAGTTGACCACCCAGATGACGTTGGGTGATAGGCCTGGTGGTCTACTCCTGAAAATTCAGCCAATTTGGCACACATCTACTCTGACACACATGGGCTCACCATGAGTTTGAGTCAAGCCAGTGGAAACTGTTATGGTTGGATAAGTGGAAAATATGCAGAAAGAGACGAATAAGACATGTCATTTTCTATGTCATTCGAAAGAACCTCCTGTACATTTGCCTTTGTGCAAATATGTGTGCATGTGTATTTGTAATTATATAAGTACAGAAAAATAACTTGGAAATATGCAGTCTATGAATTACCTTGGAAGAGAGTTAAGTGAGGATATGCAGACAGAATAGGGACTTTACAAGGGGTGGGGGCCCTCATGAAGGAAATATGGAAAATGGAGGTGCTACAACTAAGCGTGGTGAAGAAGCTAGATGGTTCCTGGTGATCAGAAAGAAGAACATCTGGAGTCTTAAGGGCTTGCCTTCCAGCAAACAGCCATCCATGTGGGACTTCAAATAAGTGCACATGAAAGAAGTGCACCAGGATGTGTGATCCAAGTATTGTACGTAATATGCATCACACCGGAAGAAGAAAATGATATCAAGGTTTAAATTGTGAAATTCTAGTTTGCAGGAAGCAATGGATAACAGTGGAAGCCCAAAATACATTTGCAGGATCTACACATAGAATAAATTTCTGGTGATTTTCCTCTGATCATAACCCAGGGATGGGAATGGACTGGTTATTAGATAGAGAGTATTAAAAAGATAATTATAGTAGATCAAAATGAAACAATTCTGACTTGAATGGTTAAAACCTTATTATTTGATCTCCCTTTTGATACACTTTGAATTTGATCTGGTTTTTAATATTTTCTGATCTTTTTTTTCTTCAAACAAGGGTTAATCTCTGTTGTATCCCGTTATTGTTGGTATCTTCTTGACTCTCTGGTATGCATTTTCTATGTGCTTCATTATATAAAACCCAGGATAGGTAAATCTTCAGTGACAATATAAGGGTTCCTGGGGGGTAGGGCAGGGAAAATAGGGGGTAATGGAGAGCTAATATTAAGGGGTACAAGAAGGAAAAATTGTCCTCAAACTGATTGTGCTAGTGACGATATCCTTCTTGATATGACTGAACTTATTGAAGGGTATTGTGTTAGTCTGGGTTGACTAGAGAAACAAATTCATAGACACTCATATGTGTATAAGAAAGAGCTCCTTGTGTATATACAAAGAAGTTGGGTATTGAGAAAACATCCCAGCCCAGTCGAGATCAAATCCATAGGCCCTGTATTAGACCAAATGTCTGGTACCAGTCTATAAAGTCCTCTTCTGACTCATGAAACACATTAAGTGACATGGAATATGGGAAGGTCAGAGGCCAGTGGGTGGAAAATCTTGTGAATCCAGGGGAGGTGAAAGCATCTCCGCCCTGGCCTGCCTCTCTACATGGCTCCTTAAGTTTAGGGCACAAGCATAGCTGATTGTCTCCGAGGGAATCAGCCTGCCTCCTGCCTCCAGTGACCTATCTATCTCCTTAGCGTCTCTACACGAGGTCTTCAGACTGCAACCTGATTGACAGGCTAAACTACACCCCTTCACTCTTAATCCCCTCGAATTGGCAACAGATTATATAGCTACCACAGGTGTGACATCTGGGTTATATCCTAATAAGATGGTTTAAAAATAAAAATATAAAAGGTGAATAGAGTGAAAAGCTAACGCTTTTAATAAGCACAGGGATGGGGAAGAGAGCAGAGACCACATTAGGAACAGTTTATGATTATCAAAACATATATATGTTATTATATTTATGGGGGGCATATGAGTTATATATTAATGTAACTAAATTCAATATATGGAAAATGTTCTTCCTTACATATGAAATATCAAGGATTCAGTCAAATCATTTATTATTGTGGCTATAATTGCTCATATTATTATCACAATTTTTATCCAGCATGACCATGCTAATGCTTTTAGGATTACTCTTTTTTTCAGACTTAATATGAAAATCTTATTTTTAATAAACTTCCAATTTCAAAGTGGAAGCTTTGTTATTGATTTCTAGTTTTTCACTCTCTGGTCAGAAAAGGCTGATCTAATTCTATTTGCTTTATTGTGTAAACTAACATTCATTTTATCTATAAGAGGGGGTTTTAAAAAGTTTATGGAAAAATTTAATTGAAAATCATGTAATTTTCTCAGCAACTTTTGAAAATTCTCTTTTATATGCTACTAAAAGTGTATTTTCAATTCTAAGATTGTGAACTATGATAAATATCCATATTTTCATTATGTTTTTAGGTCAATCACCATTGATAATACATTATTTGCTTAGCACCCTGTGAGAGGGCACCCCCCAAAATGGAAAAAAAATCTGTTGGGAAGAACTTCAGAAATATGCATTTTTCTTGCCAGGTTAGCATCAAGCAACTCCCTCTGAGTTAGTGCATCCATTAACATTACCTGGGAAGGTTCTCTCTGGTCACAGTGAATTTTTTCATAAAAGCAGTTTTGCTCAAACCTCATTTTTTGTGTTGGCCAATTTAAGAGAATGGTGTGCTGCTGTGAAATGTTGTATCCTGGTCAGGGAAAATACCACAGAAACTGTTGTGATGTGGAACACAGCTTACAAGGTCAGTGCTGCGGGAGAAACTCCAGTGTATAAGTGGTTTTCTCATTTCAAAATTGTTGAAATGTTGATTGATGACAAACCTCATTCTAGATGTCCATCAACTTCCTGAATGGACAAAGTTGTCAACTCATAGTGCATTTGTAGTTCGTTCCATCAGGTCAAACTGTTAATCAAGCTTTCTGTTTAGAGATACTGGAAAGATTGCTTAAGAGTGTGCACCAAAGCAGGCCTGATTTGTGGTGGACAGGGAATGGGTTTTGCCCCCACAACAAGACACCTACTCATGCAGCTCTCTCAGTGTGCACTTTTGGGCATCAAACAGCATGTCTGTCTTGCTCTGTGCACCTTGCTCATGTGATCTCACTCTCTGAGACTACTTGTTCCCACAAAGAAAGAGAAAGGTGAAAAGGCAAATGATTAAAAAAAAAAAAGACAACGATTTGATGATGTAGAAAAGAGGAAGGGAGGGTTGAGCCCCGGTGGCATAAGTGGTTGAGTGCGGGACTGCGGCTTGCAGGCTTGGCGGTTCAAATCCAGCGGCTGCTCTCAGGAGCAGCGCTGGGTAGCTCCCACAACCACTAGGAGGGCAGTGATGCCCGCCCCCCCCCCAAAAAAAAAAAAAAGAAAAGAAAAGGGGAAGGGAAAAAAAAAACCAAGGGTGCTGACAGACAGCCATCCAAAAAGATGAGTTTGAAAAATATTTCCAAGAATGGAATCACAGATTTGACAAATGCATTAAGTGTACTGGAGAGGACTTTGAAGATAGGACTTTGAGAATAATGATTTTTTTGTAAAACAATTCAAATTCAAAGCTTTGGGGGAAAAATTCCATTTTTGTGAGTGTACCCCCTTATTGTATTGGGCATCAAACAGCATGTCTGTTTGTATTGGGCATCAAACAGCACTCAACCACTTATGCCACCGGGGCTCAACCCTCCCTTCCTCTTTTCTACATCATCAAATCGTTGTCTTTTTTTTTTTTAATCGTTTGCCTTTTCTCTTTCTTTGTGGGAACAAGTAGTCTCAGAGAGTGAGATCACATGAGCAAGGTGCACAGAGCAAGACAGACAAACACTCACACTCCTTTCATTGTATACCTTTGTATTTCTTTGTCTCAGTGGACTCTTTAACCTTCCTTCCTTCCTGACAGTTTTCAGGGGTCTGGAAGTGTTCGTAGTTTGGGTCTAGCACTTACCAATATGTTATTGGTTTTGCCTTATACCTCTGAGACACAATGTTGACTCCCAGTGACCCCATGTGTGGCACAGGAGCACTCTTCCATTGAATGTTCTTTGCTGTACCGTTTGCAGAAGCAGACCCACAGCTCTTTTCCTCTGCGGGGACGCTGCGTGGGTCCAAACTGCCAACAAATCAGCTGGTACCAAATGACAAATCCATTCTACCATTCTGAGAGTTACTTCCCTATAAAGTCATACTTTTCATAATACTCTTAGCTTCCCCTACTCAGACTTCAATTTAATTTATAACTTTAAAAGGCAGCCAACAAACTGGGTCTTCTTTCTCTATCCTTCTTCTCATCATGCTTCGTTTGTACTTTATGGAAACATGGCATTTAAAACAATTTTCCTCTCCTTAACACCATCTTTGTCTTCAGGCTCAAATGGACAATTATATACACATATTGCAAAATTTAATAGCATTTCCCCAGTAATCTCTTGGTTCCCCTCTAGTAGATTTTACAAGAGTTTACAAATTCAGCACAAACCCTGAGTTCATCCTTGTTTAACTTCACTTAAGAAAAGCTGAATTTAAAATTAAAATTCTTGGCTCACACTTACTTTGAGTTTGAAGACAAGGTTGCCTCATTTATTTTAGCATGTTGCTGTTGAAGTATTAGTTCCTAAATAGTTGATTCATATGCTTAGAAGAAATAATGGATATTTTACTCAGAGGTTCCTCAAAAGGAAGACCTGGTGATCTATTTCCCCAAACCAAGTCACTAAGATGCTAGAGAACACTCTTACTCAAGAATCAACTTGATTGCAACTGATTTGGTTTGGAATGGGTTGAAAAAAATCAGATACAAACCTGATTATCTTTTGTAAGTGATTCAATCATTTTGCTGATAGATCAATGGCATTTTTTTTCAATCTTTAAAGCTGAATAATTTTTCTAGTTAATAATTCTAGGGACATGGTAGGCCTTTCCACATGTATGGTGCAGAATTATTTTTGTCTCTGAAGTATTTACTGTTAGACATAAATTACATCCCATTGTTTTGTCTTTCTTCCTCTTCAGGGATTCCAGTTAAATGCATTCTGAGAATATTTGCACTTTCTTTATCTTAACTATTTCCATTTACCTCCCCAAAGTTATTCCATTTATTTTCAGTCAAATTAATTCTTTCTTTTGGGACTTTGAAATTTTGTCTTTATTCTGACATAGTTTTTCTTTGTATTTATGTTCTGAAACTAATGGATCTCTTATTTCACATAATACTGGATTTGGTTCCTTCTCTTCTATATTTCTATTTGAGGTATTCCCTTGTGTCTCAATGCTTGCTAAGAACATATTTTTTAAAACCCTAAGCCTGTTACTATGGAAGCAATTTCAATTTACAGTGACCCCATCCATATAATTCACCTTAAAAATTTGTACAGTTTTATTCTGATTTCTTTTTCTTTTTAAGGAGTCTTTCATTAGCTATAAACATTTGCATCTAACTGTGTAATATTTTTGCATGTTACAATATTTTACATGAAGGCTACCTGTTTTCTGTATTAGAAAATGTATTGATGTTAACTGAAAGTTTGGAGTAGCAGACAAAGCCTTGGCTAGCTTATGAGTGTTCATAGTTCTAGAATGCCCTCTCCTGTTGGGGCAGTGCAGTGTGTATTCTTCAATACATAATATCTTTTTTTTGCAGGGGGTGGGGGGACTCACAGTAGGACAGAAAGAACAGAGCTACTCCAGTGGGTTCTGAGACTGACACATTATGGGAGTAGAAGACCTCATGTCTGTCCCACAGAACAGCTGCTGGTTGAACGGGTAAGCTGTGGTGAGCAACCCTATACATAACCCACTCTATCTCCAGAGCTTTGGCATTTACTCAGTGAGTTTGGGTTTGTTTCTTTCTTTCTGTTCAGGAGGAGGAGCCTTGTGAGTTATGCCTTAGACCAGGGGTCTTCAAACCACGGCCCGCGGGCCACATGTGGCCCGCCAGATGTTTTTGCCACCGTTCCTGTCCTGCCTAGCAGCCCGCTCATCCCGGGCCTGCAGTGAATTTGTTCGTGGTCTTTTTGTTTGTTTGTTTTCTTTTAAACTATAGTCCGGCCCGCCAATAGTCTGAGGGACAGTGAACTGGTGTCCTGTTTAAAAAGTCTGAGGACCCCAGCTAGATGAAGCACAAGGTCAGGAACTGGAAACCTTTCTTTGGGAGAAAGATGCTTTCTACTCTCAGAAATATTTACAGTCTCAGAAATCCGTTGGAGTGATTGTGCTCTGCCCTATAGGCTTGAATTTAGCACATTGGAGGGAAGTTTGTTTGTTTTGAGCTTTGATGGGGAGAAGGACTGATTTGTCTCTTCGTTTATGCTGTTTTATTGTGTACGTTTCTTAATTCGTGTATCTTCTTCTTCAAAGGGACACTTTCTTTTTCTAAACTGTACAGTTTTTCCCTTAAAATGGTGCTTCATCAAGATGGAAGCTCTAGCCCCATTTTCAGTTCTATAGTCAGAGCACTGTTGTACTAACTTCCAAGCATGTGAAGGTCATTTCATTTGTTATCCTCCAATGTAGAGCTTTGTAGATTAAGCAGCATCAGTAGCTGCCACGGGGTCCATTCTGACCCTACAGAGCAGAACATGTCACCTTGTGTAGTAGGACTGATTTTCAGAAGCAGATTGTCAGGTTTCTTTCTGAAGAACCTAATCCACATCTGTTGCTGACATGTACATTTTGACTTAAAGGGACCCACAGGGTGTCCAAGACAAAGTTTTACAAAAGCAGACTGCCATATCTGTCTTCCATGGAGAAGTTGATGTGTTACAACTGCAGACAGTTCCATTGGAAGACAAGCACTTAACTATTATGCCACCAGGACTCCTGAATAAATATATCTATTCATATATATTAAATATATGTATGATCTATAGTATAGGTCTTCGTTAATTTGTCTCAATAGTTATACATATTTCAGTGCTGAGGTCTTGCACATCTGTTATTAGAATTATTCCATTCCCATGGCCGACTTGTCTATAATAGATGTCATTGCCAAGTTGATAATCAAATGTATCATAATAAAACTAAATAGCAGCAGAGGCATCCATTATGAACAAGTTTCAGTACAGCTTCTAGACTAAAGCAAACTGGGAAGAAGAACGTGGTAATCTACTTCTAAAGAAAATTGAACATGAAAACTTACGGATAGAAGCAGAATACTGAGTGATACAGAAGATGAGTGCTCAGGTTTGAAGCACTCAAGAACGAATTAAGAGAGAACTTCTTTGAAGTTGAGTAACCTTAATAACATGGATGGAGGAAAGGTTTTGGGAACTTTATTTGATGATACTGCAATGCTCAAAATCAGGAGAAATTATTTCAAACACACATTAATGACTAGAGCCAGGAACAAATAAGGATACGGATACAGAAAAACTTGAAGGTGTAAAAAATAAAATGAAACACTGGAAGGTCGATTTCAAAGATATTAAAGCGCTGAAATAGACACATGTTATCCATTTTGAATATAACAGTAATATTTTTACTATGCCAGAATTGAAAATTAAAAAAGAAATAGTGTTATATTCATCCTTGAAAAGAACATTTCAAGATCTATCTTGAAATACAATGCTGTCAGTAATAAGATAATATCTGAATACAGTTAAAGGCGCAACCAGTTAATATAACTGCAAAAGGGTTTTAAAATGTTCATGTAATTATGAGTAAAAGATAATGAATTTTTCTCCAACCTTTTTGAAGACCCTTGGATTCAAATTTGTGTACCATTCACTAAAACCTAAGATTAACATACTAAAGAATTCTACAAATTCTACAAATTTGCAGTCTGAAGTTAATCAAATATACAACCAAGAGGCATTGATAATTACTAGTGATTAGAAGAAAATTTGATCAATGATGAATAGGTAGTTGGGAAATATGTCCTTGGCAATAGGAATGATACTGGAGATTGAACAATAGAAATTTGTTTTTATGTACTGTTTTCAGTACTCACTGGTCAGTTTGTTGTACTGTTGTGACTTGTGGGTTCTATGATTTTGGAATCACAGTACTATTTCATATACCAGCAAGGACATGCATGGAGGATAAGTTTCAGCAACACTTCCAGATAAAGACAGACTAGGAAGAAGACATGAATCCTTTCTGGAAGTTAGTTGTCTGACATAGTGGCAGAACTTGGGCCCTTCAGGTTATAAGGCAATGAAAATGCAAGTGAAAACAAGCTTCTTCCTCAAAATAGAGTCAATTTTAATGGAATAGATGGAGCAGATCTTTCTTTCATTTGCTGATGTTATACATTAAAAATGGAGAAGAAATACCTGCAAATCTTCATTGATGATAAGAACATAGGTCATACTAGGTTTGAGTCTGGGAAGATTCAAGTAAGTGGGTAAAATGAAGTGGAAGGCATGATAGATCTTAGGCTGATATGGGCTGTTATTGGCCATCTTGAATCAAGCGTATGTGGTGTATATATGGGAAGACAAGGTCAAGAATGACATCCTATTGGCACAACACATATTTCAAGATTTTTCATGAAACACAATGGTGTTTATAAAGGAATAAGAACTTTATGCCTAATAGGAAGCTCAGTTAATATGGCTAATAATTTGGACTAATATTCAAATATGCACACCAACCAATACAGTCAAAGGTGAAGAGAATGGAGATTTTTATCAAGTTTTACAGTCTGAAACTGATCAACATGCAATTAAGTTGCATTGATAATTACTAGTGTTTGCAATGGGAATGTTGGAAGCAAAAAGGAAGAATTGGTAGTTGAAAAATATGGCCTTGGTTATAGAAAAACACTAGAAATCACGTGGTAGGCTTGTAATTACCAACTCTGATTACAAATACCTTATTCCAACAATATTAACAGCATCTCTACGTATGGACTTTGCCAGATGGTGGAGATAAAGTGTGTTCTTCACACAGGACTGTATTCCAAACAAAGTTTCAGCAGTACACCAAGAGAAACTGCCAAAAATCCATGACTGAGTCAGATGAAAAGCAGAACAAAGCATACAATTATTGACAGCAGATGGATTTTGGCTGAAGTCAAAGAAGACTAGAAAGGTATCATATGTCATTATCTGTGCTAATGCACTCAACTATGTGAATCAAAACAAACTAAGGGTAACATGGCAATCAATGGGAACTCCAGAACACTTCACTGTGCCCTTCTGGAACCTGTACACAGACCAAGAGACAGTCTCTGAATGGAACAAAGATATACTACGTGGCTTAGATTTAGGGGAGGAGTATTTGAGAGTTATATCCATTGACTGTATTTACCTGATCTGTATGCTAATTGAGAGGCTGGGTATATGAAAGAATGCTGTATTAGGACTGGAGAAAGAGTCATGGAAAAGGATGAGTCAGGAAAAGTCTGCCAATGATGACACAGCTTTCCTTGCTGAATATGAAAAGGGACTTGACACACTTGTTGATGGATTACAATTAAATGGAAAGAAAACAAAACTTCTCATAGTTGAACGAACAAACAACATCAGGAAAATGGAGAAAAGAATGAGGTTGTCAAGACTTTATTTTACTTGGACTCACAATTAAGTCTTGTGGAAGCAGTCAAGAAATCAAAGGAAGTTTTCCCCTGGGTAAATGTACTATACACGACCTTCTTAAAATGTTAAAGAACAAGGATGTCACTTTGAAATCTAAGCCATGGTACTCTCAGTTACTTTATACAGCTGGACAAGGAATAAGGAGGATCAAAGATAGGGAATCATGATGTTGGTAATGAATATTAAAAGTTCCTTGGGATGCCAGAAGAACAAATTAATCTGCCTTGGAGCAAGAACAACCAGAATATACCTTAGGGTGGCAAGGATGGAGATGCTTCAACTCATATACTTCCTACATGTTGTCTGGAGCTACTGGTGAATTGAAAAGAAAATTGTGTGCAAAGTAGGGAGTCATTGGAAAAGAGGAAGCCCCTCAGCGTGATGGTTTGACACAATGGCTGCCAGGGTGGAGTTAAATACAGCAGTGGTTGTAAGGATGGCAGGAGTCTGGGCTGGGTTTCACTCTGTTGAATATAGGGTTTCAAGATTGGCAGCTACATTGATGGCCTTTAAGAACAACAGCAGATTCCGGAGAAAGCAGGAAACAGAATACAGGGGTAGAATTAATCACAGCAGGAAACAAACTTTTCTACTCTAATATGTAGAGTGGAAGAAAGGCTAGGAAAAGATTTGGGTAAATTTCAAAGATGGCGGCAGGAAATCCAGGACATTGTGTCCAGTGACTTTTTTTTTCTTCTTCCTTCAGTGGAGAGGACAGGTGACCTCGCATTGCTTCAGTATGTTCTGATGGAGGACCTTTTCTGTGCTCCCACTATTGTAGGCCCTGGCACAGTAATAGTAAGGAAACGTTAGCCTGGGTCATGTCCACCTAGCGTTTATAAGGGAAGAGAGTCCCAAATCAAATGAGCACATCCAAACTGCAAATTAGTACTAAGAGACACACCAAACTGTATAAGGTACACTTGTATTTCTATTTATGTACACTTGGTTATTTTGGAGAAACACAGGTAAGTCAAGGGAGCAGTGCAGAAAGAAGACTTGGACACCTGGATAAGGGGAGCACTTTCTTATTTCAGATAACATCCGAGGATTCTACAAGGAATATGGATTTGCCCAGCTGGTGCTGTGCAAAGTCACTATTCTACTGATCAATTTGTTGGCTCTGCCGAACCTACCAGGTGAGAATTCAACATGCTTCTACCTTTCGACTCTCTCTCCATTGTTACCTTTTCTTTGTTCTTTCATGGAACTGGATCTCATTGGTTTGGGGTACAAACTCTTCTCTGATATATGGTTTGATTCTAATAATCTGATTTGAATTTATGAGGCATTTTATGATAATAGCAATCATTAATTGGACTGAAAATTCTGGGGTTAAGAGAAACTTCTTACTGACTTTCAAGAACTTTGAGGTCCTATATGTGACTACCTGCTCCTGGCATTCTTTAATGTTAGTGTGTTAATCTATTAGAAGAAAAAGAATCCAGATTTCAAAGATTGGGGCTCCAGCTCCTATCTTAACTCGAAATAACTCATTGCATGGGCAACTCTGGCACTTCTCTCACTCTTCCTGTTTCCCCTTCATAGATCAGATGAACTTTCAGCTTTGATACATGGCTTACTAATTTTTTTAATTGAAAAATCATTTTATTATGGACTTGTACATCATTTTTCCAATACATAAATAAACATACTGTCGCAAGCACCCTCGCACGTCTGCTGCCATCATCATTCTCCAAATATCCGCCCTTTCCCCTGAGACCTTGATATTGGCTACTCCAAGCCCTCCCCTCTTCCCCTCCTCTTCCTCCCCCATCACCCCTCTATACTTTATAAATTATTATTGTTCTGTCATATCTTACCCTGCCCGACACCTCCCTCAACCCACTCCCCTGATGCTCGTCCTCCAGACAGGTCATGTGTAGATCCTTGCAGTTGGTTCCGTCTCTCTACTGCACCTTCTCTTCACCCATCCAGTAGTTCCAATCTAACCACCATCCCAAAGGGGCTCACCCATCCTGATTTCCCCTTATCTCCAGCTCCCCTCTCCACTAGTGTACCTTCTAAAATTCATTTGGATTTGCAAGGTAGAGTTGAGACCATGATGGTTGGCGGGGAGGAAGACCTCAGGAACTAGAGAAAAGTTGTATGCATCATCACTGCCCGGCTGCACCTTGACTAGTCTGTCTCCTTCCCATGGCTCCCCTGTAAAGGGGTGACCAATTACCCACCAGTGGGCCTTAGGTCCCCACCTTGCTCCTCCCCTCACTCGTAATGAAGTGATTCCTGTTTTTTGATGCTCGGTACCTGCTCCCTTTGGCCCCTCTTGATCACACTTGCTGGTGTGTTTCTTCCCTGTGGACTTT
This sequence comes from Nesogale talazaci, assembly GCA_004026705.1. Taxonomy (NCBI): domain Eukaryota; kingdom Metazoa; phylum Chordata; class Mammalia; order Afrosoricida; family Tenrecidae; genus Nesogale; species Nesogale talazaci. The sequence goes on along the minus strand of PVJH01003722.1, from coordinate 67,844 downwards.
GCTGTCTCTGTGCTGAATGGTGACTCAATTATCTTCAAATCTTTGAGACTCTAGACATTCAATCATTTGGTAGCTGGGCACCATCATTTCTTCTGCTCTGTTTGCCTCTGTATCCATTTGTCTTCAGCAATATCAGGAGTTAATCGGTCCATTGATTTTGATTTTTGTTCTTTGATGCCCAATGCCTGATTGTTTCAGAACCTCATGATCGCACAGGCAAGTGAGCTTCTTTTATGGTTGGTTTTGTTGCTCCTGAGCTAGATGGCTATTTGTTTATGCTCAATCCTTTAAGACCCTATAAGACCCTGTAAGATGCTATATATTTTGATAGCTGGGCACCATCACCTTTGTTCACCACTCTTGTTCATGCTCCCAAATGTCCTCAGTGGGCACCTTGGGGATGTGTGCACATAGTGATATGTGTTTTTTTCTCCCTGTTTGATGTCTATTGCCTAGACCTTTCACCACCGTGTGTCCACACTGGCTGTTGTGTTTCTTCTGTATGGGTGTGGTCTCTTCTCAAGTAGATGGTCTATTGTTTTTAGGCTTTTACTAATTTTAAAAGAAATGTATAGCTTGTTTCTTTTCTTTCTTCAACTCTGAGTAACAAGCACTTTCTACCTGTTACAATAATTGGGTGGGTTGACTAAGTGTTTACTTAATTAGTGAATTTATTTCTCAGCCATAGTTTTTTTTTAAAATTCTCCACCCTCTTATTAGGTTTATCCACCCTTACCATATTTATTTTCTTAGCTTCAAACCTTGATTTGCACTGATCATCCCATTCCAGTGTTACCGCCTCTGTGTTTAATGCAATAACTGCTCTTGTCCTTTTCTGATGAGATGATTTTACAGGGAGCAAACTGTGATTTTCCTGAAGCAGAGTACCCATTTATAAAATTAGGTACCACATTATTTGAAAACATTAACATGAATCCACATTTTCTTTCCATCTACAGGCTAAAGATGTCAGAGTCACAGAATATAAACTGCTAGGATTAAAAGTGTCATTCAACTAGGGGGAGACCTCTTGGGCAGTTGACCACCTACCTTAAAATGAAATACTCCTGAAATGTAGTTCCAGAAAGATGGAAATGCTCAGCTGGAACACTTATGTTATGCAAAATAATGGTGGGGGAAGCTTTTGTACAATTTTCTCAACTAGACAGCAGAGGTTTTCATAGTGGCTATAGAATTCATGGTTCACAGAGAAACCAAGTCGATATTGGCTAACTAGGGTCTATAACTATGAGGAGAATTTAGTCAGTCTATTTACCTCAGTCTTTTTCTAACTCTTTGTTCCCTGAATGCATATCTGCTCTCTCTCTCTCTCTCTCTCTCTCTCTCTCTCTCTCTCTGTCTCTCTCTCTCCCCTTCCTTTTCTTCCCCTCCCCACTCTCTTTCTTTCACACACACACACACACACACACACACACTATTTGATCTGCATTCAAATGCTCCATTAGATCTGGAAAATAATGACTTCTATTAGTAAAACCGGACTGGATGGGAAGATTGGATTGGAGTTGGAAGAGCTGATTTTCAGACAGTGTCTAGGAAATCATAGCACTTCAGTTCAACAAATGCCCACTGTCATTGTATGGATTCTGATTCCTGTTGGTTCTATAGAGTAGAGTACAACTGCTTTGGTGGGTTTCCAGAACAAAAACAGAAAGCCTCCTCTCTCCCCCCTGGAACAGCCAGTGGGTTTGAACTATTGACCCAGTGATTAAAAGCCTCATGGGTTACACACTATACCACCTAAAATAGTACCCCTCTCTTTGTTAGTGGCATTTAATTGTGACATCATTTTCGGAAAGTCAGGCATCATCAAGGATTTGACACAAATATGAATTACTTGTAATGTAATACAGGGAAGGATTTATTATCCAAAGAGTTTTTACCCTTGGAGAACCTCTGCAAGCATACTTCTACTGAGGCCTCAGGTTGTCCTCCTTTTGGCTGGATTCCTACCCCTGAGATCTGGTAAATACAGCTATTTAGATCATCTGGCACACTAACACTTATAAATAGACCAATTCAAGCTATAGAGAATTATTTTTGCCAATGAAAGAAGCACCATCTTTTAGAGCACACCACCATGTGTGCCTACAATCAGGCAACCATAGGTTGGTTTCTGGGCTCGACCACATGTGTGTGTGTGACATTGAGCAAGGGTTTTACCCTGCACACCCAGTAATTAATCATTAGACAAGTGACTGGCACAGGCTCAGTTCCAGCTGGGCAAAACCATGTACCCGAAAGAATTCTTTAATATTATCTGAACTCAGAAAAATTTTGGCCCATATCCAGGTATCCAAGTCTCCCTGCACTTCCCTGTTGGCTTTGCTGTGTTTCTCCAAAATAACCAAGTGCTTCTAAAAAGAAAACACAATATCATACAGATGGAGGCCTATCTTACTGTTTTCTTTTCTACAGTTTGCTTTAGTGGTACAGTTTGGATGTGATCCTTTGGTGAAGAACTGAAACTGTAGGTGGACATGACCCACGCTGGTGTTTCCTTGCTACGGCTCTACAGTGTTTACCAGAGTAGGAGCCCAGAGTCGCCTCTCCATAGGGATGTCCTGAGGCAATAGAAGATCTCCTCTCCTCTCTGCAGAGGACAAACGAGTCCGAGACACAGTCATTTGCTCTCACTTTCAGACCTCATCCTTTAACTTTAGGCTGTCACCCCCAGGGATGGCCTCAAAACTCCAACACTCAGCAGAGCCTAATGCTTTCTCTGGATAAGAAGCAAGGGTAACTTGCATTTTTGGTGTTGTAAGTGTATTGAAAGTTTGACACCTATCTTAACCTCCATTAGAAAACTGAAGAAGAGGGTAGGACATATTATGTGAGAGAATAATCAGTGTCCATTCTTTTTGAGAAAGAAGATGGTTACAAAGAAAGGGATTGTAAGGCCAGTGGCATTTGGAGCTGTCAGATGGCAGACACCCTCCCAAGCTTCCCAGAAGACTGACGGGCCCTCAAGTAGAGCTCCAGCTGAGAAGACATAGCTTTAAAAGTTTCAGGCAATCTAAGGACTCCATATGTTTTTTTCTTTTTTTGGGGGGGCACGAGGACATGTAAATTCCTTGAGATATAAATACAAAATACAGGTGCTTTGATGACACCTCCTGACTCACTCCCTCTGTTTTAAAACTCTATGACTTCATTTTCTTTTCAAAGTATGGCTTTAGGTGTGCTAAGCATAAGTGCATAACTTTAGCATGACTAGCATCTTCGTAGCACTGTCTCACAAGAGCATATATATCAATATAGCCCACCAGTACCCATATCCACTGAAAACAATGCATTGTCCTTCATTGACCATTTCTGTGTTCTACTTAATGGTCTAAACCTTTTGACGGATTGATTCACTTAATCCAGGAACAAATCCACAGGGTAATAATATTCTTTTCCATGTATGTGGATTTACTGAGACTTAAAAAAAGGTTTAGCATTGGCTCCATGTCTCACACAAACACGTGATGGAGCCCAGAAACCAACCCTGGGTTGCCGGCCTACAAGGACGGGAGTAGAGTACCCTCTCAGTGGACCTGGAAGGTGGAGCAGAGGTCCAGGGTAGAGGGACCAACATCAGAGCCTGGCGAGTTAGTTGTCCTTTGATGATTCTTTTCAATATTAGAGAGCCAATATACATTGTTTTCCTGGGTTTGGGACTTGCTTGTTGATCCTTATTCCTTTTTTTCCTTCGATTTCTCTCATTTGAAGTGGATATGTCTACTGTGTGCCCCTTCCACCATTGTATTTTGGCAATGGATCCTTTGTAATCTAAATATTACAGATGAAGAGAAATGTCTCCTCTGGTTGGAATATCCCTAAAGCCTCATCCATATTTTTTCGGTGATCCAGAACAGAAACATTTTGGACTTGGAGTTGACTTAAGACTTTGTAGACAGTGTGATAAGGAGAAGAGGTTTTGTATATGTCATGGACATGAAATTTGGGATTCAAAGGGTGGAAAGTTCTGAGTTTAAGTGTGCCCCTCAGAAATGTGCTGTAAATCCTAACCTCTATGCCTGTCATTATAATCCCAATTGGGAATGGGTTGTCTTTGTTATATTAAATAAGTAAGATTAGTGTGGGGTCTATCTTAAATCAATTTCTTGTGAAATATAAAACAGATTGGACAGTAAATCAGAGAAGTATAGATAGGGGGAAGAGAGATGCCAAGTCACATCAAGATAGCCCAGGAACAGCAGCAGAACAGATAAAACACTCCTCAAAAGCCCACACAGACAGCAAGCCTTCCTGTAGAGCTGGTGCCTTGATTTCTAGCCTTTGAAGCTGTAAGACAATAAATGCCTCCTTGTGAAATGTACCAATTTGTGTTATTTCTGTTGGAACAGCATTAGATAAGCAGACTTCAATATCATGTGTTAAAAACACCTGAGTTTGCCTGCTGAGGAGGCTTCCGGAAACCTGGGCTCAAAGTTATCAATGGGTTGATTGCAGCCGTGGATGACTGGCAGAGGTCTTTTGTCTGGACTGCATATTGTTTAATTTTTTTCTAAGTGGTTGTCAATTGTTTTCTTAATTGGTAGAGTTCACATTAAATTCAGATTTCAAGCTCTTATAAAAGCAGCGAGTGAGGACCCTTATTCCTGCATAATTACAAGGAGCATCATTCTAAGCAAGCTGCCTAGCGACTCACATCTTCCTTTCGATCAGGGCTATGCTGTCTGCACTGGCTTCTCTGTGCCTCAGTTTCCTAATCTGAAAAATAACGATGAACAGAATTACTGTGATGAGCTCAGAGCTAATGCATGCAAATGACTGGTACATAATAAATTCCACAGTCCAATTTATTTACACATCAATACTGCCGTTTATGTACAAGGGAGTTTCAAAAAATTGATAGGAAAATGGAATTAAAAGATAATGAAAATTTTCCACAAATTTTTTGGAGACCTCTTGTATTGTGTTTGTATTTCTAAAATAAGCAAATAAATAAATAAAAGTTGGAACTGGAAGATCTAAAGCAGACAGGTTCCTTTACAGGAGAAATGGGGTAACGAGACCAAGTTGGTAATGCATTACAAACCATGCACCTATGTCTTTGTTAAACTTCGTAGTATATATTTGAAATCTGTGGGTTCCCTAGCTCATTTATTCCCTGTCTCATCTACTATGACTGCTGGTTCAGGAGCAAAAGAATTCTTACTGGATGCTTGCAAGGCCACGTCTGGATTACATCTTCCTGAAATGACCTTGTTGTGAGGAAACTCAAACCAGCCACCAAGAAAGGCAGCATGCGGAGACAGACACCTGGCCAGTCCCCCAGTACTTTCAGCTTGTCCAGTTCTGGTGCCAGACAAGCGAATGAGGACACTGGATTGAATGTTTAGTTTAGCTGAAAATTCCAATGACTGGCTCTAGCTACCATGTGATAGCCATGACACAAACTTCCCTGAAAAAGAAATGCTCAGCTGAGGTCAGTCAACACAGAGATCTGTGAGAGAAATATAAAGTGCTTCAAGTATCCATGCTTTGAAGTGTCTTATTGTGCATCAGTAGACAGCCAAAATACAACCCAAATAGTTTCCTTTTGTCTTAGTTATCTAACTACAACCCAAATAGTTCCCTCTTGTCTTAGTTATCTAACACTGCTAGAATGGAAATATCACACGTGCGTTGTTTTTAAACAAATATAAATATGTTTTCTGATAACAACCTTGTATCATGCAGAATGCATTGAAAATGGATTATTGCATATGCCATTAGGTGAAAATGTACTATGCTATCATTTGATCTCCCTTATGATCCATTTAAATCCATTCTTGTTTTTAATACTTTCATGCTTTCTTTTAAATGGAGGTTTTCATCTGTTTTATTGTATCATTGTTCTTGGGTGTTTAAAAAATGTTTTTCTGTATATGAAACCCAGGTTAGGTAATTCTATAGAAACAGTAACTGGATTAATGGTTCCTTGTTGGCAAGTCAAGGAAGGTTGGGGGAAAAGAGGGAGCTAAAATCAATGAACACAAGAAATAAGAAAATGTTCTAGTACTGATTGTGGTGATGATTGCTTAACACTTCTTGATGTGATTAAACCATATGCCAATAAAATGTTTAAGTATATATCTGTGTGTGTGTTTGTGTGTGCATTTCTTACAAGTTTGGAAGTCCAAATTCAGAGTGCCAACTCTGGGTGAAGATTTTTTTCTTTGTGTGTCCCTTGGTTCTTCAAGGATTACAAGTGCAGCTATAAAACTTGTACTACCTTCTTGTCTCTTCTTTCTTGGTCGTGTGGTATTCCTCTGTTCTCTACTCAAACAGAAGGTATTGATTTGAGATACAACCTCATTCTGTAGGTGTTGTTGTTGATGTTGTTGTTTTGATAGTTGCCATCAAGCCAACTCCAATCCATAACAACCTAATGCACAACAGAGCGCAACGATGCCAGGACCTACACCCGCCCTCCTCACAATTGTTCCTATTCTGGAGTCCATTGTTGTGTCCAAAGTGTTCCTCCGTCTCCCTGAGGACCTTCACCTCTTTTGATGCCCCTCTACTTTACTAAGCCTGCAGTCCTTTTCCAGGCATGTTGAGCATAACTGCCACTGATCTAGCATGTTAACATCAGAGGGGTTAGAATTTAAAGCACAAAAGAAAATGACATCAGATTTCAAAATGGATGAAAATTATATACTACTGGCAATCAAGTGGATAAATCAGTATCTGATGCTTCTATTCAACATTGAAGATGCCAGATGGATTTTGACCTTAACATCGCTGATGTCAGATGGATCTGAGTACATTGTTGATGTCAAATGGATCTTAGCTCAAAGCAGAGAATAGTAAAAATGTCCTCACTTGTTTTTTTTTTTGGTTAACTGTGAAAATGCATTGGACTGGTGTATCATAATACTCTGTGGATCACTTCGAGAAAATTTGGAATTCCAGAATGCTTCATTGTACTGATGTGGAACTTGTACATGGATCAAAAGGAAGCTGTATGAACAGAACACGTGTTCTGCATGGTTTACAATCATGAAAGGGGTGTGTCAGGGTTGTACCTTTTCACCATACTTGTTCAATATGTTCTGTTTGCTGAGCAAACAGGAGACTGAATTATATGAAGAAGAATGTGGTATCAGGCTTGGGGAAGGTTTCCTAATAACCTGTGGACATGTTGTCAGGAGAGACTAGTCCCTGGAGAAGGACATCATGTTTGTTAATGGAGAAGGGCAACACAAAAGAGGGTGGCCCTCAAGGCCACGGATTGACACTGGCTCTAACAATGAACTCAAGAATAGGAATAATTGTGAGGGTGGTATAGGACCAGGCAGACTTTCATGCTAGTGTGCATATAATCACGATGGGTTGGAACCAACTTAATGGAACCACCTGACAGCAACAACTACAACAGCATAATCAACATTTTATTTTTAGAAATCACCTTCTTTTCAAGTCAATATGCAAACACTTCTTGAGACAGGCCTCTGGGGAGTGGAGCTTGTAATATGGTGTCTGGCTTCCCTTGGAGTATTTCCAGACTCCCAGGGAAAAGATGCAAGGATTTTTTTACCTAGACTTGGAAGTCATGCCGTGTTACTTTCTATCATTAAAAATGAATCACTTGCCTATTCTAGAATCCAGTGGAGACTATAGAGGTGAGGTGGGAGGGCATGATCCAGCTTGAAGTCATTTTTAGACACTAGCTGCCACACGAGCAGATGCATTTCAGAGCACCACACCCCGCCATATAAGACTAATTCCTAAATTAGATGGTGAAGCCTAATGGCAGTTGAAATATGAATCAAGGGACTTCATTCATCCCATTCATTGAATTTTATTTGCAACAATGTGTGATGGACTGCCAACTCAGTGGACAGAAACAAATTGAACTATTAGAAATGTTCCAGGTGAATGGACTCTGATCTGTATGCACCTTTACATTTGTTTTCATTGGAGTTAAATATGATCCTGCTGAAGTTTTAACTAATATCAATAAAAACTAGACATTTGAGAGTGTAGGTAATGTCCGTAGAACAGGTTTAAGGCTTTAATTGAGAAAAGAAATATCTGCCTTTGTTTTTATGTCTTTCCTGTGTGTAGCTTGGAGGTGGTACATGTGGTAATTGTATTCATGAAGCTAAACAAAGATAATGAAATTCATGCTTATCACATGTGTAATGTTGAGATTCTGTTGCTCTGATTAGTTATGCCTCCTTGCCTGGATTAGGATTATTCTCATAAAATCATGAGCCACAGAGAACATTTTAAGACTGGTATAATAATAACAGTTTAGACAAATTTCTTTTTCACATTTCAATGCTTTGGGAATGTGAATATCCAAGAACCACCGATGGTGACAATTAATGTAGTGCACCTTTTCCTTGCTTGTTTCTTTCCCTCCTTTTTTGGCCCCCTTCTTTTCTGTATTTACCTATCTATTGACCAGAAAAGCTCCTCTTCAGGTGGCAAGCTCGACAGGAATATTGCCACTTGTTCACCTGATAAGTTTGCCCTCATTTCATGCTTTCTACCCAATGGTGATGACAACCTGTGCTTTTCCACCGTCCATTGTGATTTTGGTGTTGATAACTTATGCATTTATACCATCCCTTGTGGTTTTCCTACAACTTCGTTAAATGTGCTTAACTGTCACTTTTATTAATCCACCCTTCTAGAATTAACCTTATTTTAATGTGCTATCTATATTCAAGTTCCCTTGGGACCTTAACTAATACAAGTCAAAAGGAGGATACGTTCAATCTCAAGGGGAGTAAGTTGAGAGTAAGACTCTGGTCCAGAAGTCAAGTGATGATTGATCTAAACTATTCTTGGTGATCTCAGTCTGTATTACCAATGGCTGAACTAGACCAGATTCTAGAGGTTCCAGCAAACATAAAGGGAAGTGTGCTAGAGTAATTCCTTTACTGGGTATAAATATAATGCCATGATAAAAAACAAGCAAATAAAATGAAGCCTTCTTACTGTGAAGAAGCTATTTTGAGTATATGATCCCTGTATTTGCCAGCCTTCTTGTCACCCTGAGGTGACAAACAAGACAGGGGCAACAAAAAAGAAAAATAAATAGTATCAAAAATGAAATAAAATGTATAGAGACAAAGATGAAAAATTGTTGGCATTTCAAAGCCACCATTTCAAGTGTGAAACAATATTGTACAGATTCCATTTTGTGTCTGATGATGACATGACCTTATTACTTAAGTGACTGTGATAGGTAGGCTTGTTGTGCCAACATGGCCAAAGAAGGTAGGTAGGTGTGTTGTGACAACTTGGTCAAAGAAGGTAGTTTAAAACACATGTAAGATCAATGGAAGGATCGAGATATAAATGGCTCAGAGACCTCACCTTTTTCTCTTGGATCTTTGGACCAGCTGGCTGCCTTGTTTATCCTGTGCCTCGATCTCCAAGCTATCAGTGGGACACATAATCCGTGGACTGTGTTGCTGTGAGTTGAGGTTCCTTCAAGGCCTGCTTTGCCACCCTCCTGGAATATACATCTCTTGAGCTGGGACTGTTGTACTCTGTCATCTGGCTGACTGATGGTGACCTGCTTTACTGTTTGCTGCTTGTGGCCAGATAGCCTGAATTGCTGTACAGAGGACTACTCAGCAGCCTTCAAGACTCATAAGACTGCCAGGGTACTAGCTGTCTCACAGAAGTGAGTTGCACCGAGCCATTTGTACTGCTTTATAGATTAGTTAACTGTTCATTTGTTATGTTAGATATATTTCTATCTATATAAATAGAGAGAGACAATTATTAGTGTCCTGGTTTTGTTTCTCTAGAGAATGCTCTCTAGAACAGTGACTGAGACTGTTGTTGTTGACGGAGATGGTGCCATAGTACAATTTAGGATCCATAGCTACCCAAGGCACAACTGAACAAAACAATGCTCAGTCCTGCCCTGTCCTGACAGTTGTTCCTATACCTGAGTCTATTGTTACAGTCACAGTGTCAGTCCATCTGTTTGAGGGCTTACTCTTCTTCCTTGACCTTCAACTTTACCAAGCATGCTATTCTTCTCCAGTGACTGATTGCTCTTGACCACGGGTCCAAAGTATGTAGAATGAAGACCCTCCGTCTTTACCTCTCAGGAGAATCCTGGCTAAACTTCTTCCAAAATAGATCATTTTGTCCTTTGAGCAGTTCATGGTGCTTTCATTATTCAATCAATGGACAAAAGCCTCAAAGTGACATCATCGTTATTAGACAAAGAGACCTTGTGCGACAGATTTACCCATTGCAAAGCATTTTTGGTCTCTTGACTTCCACCTCCATGAGCACTGAGTGCAGATCCCAGCAAAATGAAATCCTTGACAACTTCCACCTTTTTTTCCAGTTATCATGAGGTTACCCATTTGTCCAGTTGTGAGGGCTGGGGTCTTCTTTACGTCGAGTCATAATCCAGACAGAAGGCTGCAATCTTTAATCCACATCAGCAAGTGCTTCAAGCCCTCATCCCTCTCAGCAAGCAAGGTTGTGTTATCTGCATACCTCAGGTTGTTGATAAGCCTTCTTCCAACCCGTATACCACATTTTTCTTGATATAATCTAGCTTCTCTGATATTTCACTCAGCATACAGGTTAAACAAATATGGTAATAGGTTACAACTCTGATACACACTCTTCCTGATTTTAAAATATGCAGCATTCCCTTGTTCTTCCCCCCCCCCCCAACTGCCTCTTGATCCATTGAAAAGTTATGCAAAAGCACAATGCAGTGCTCTGGAATTCCCATTCTTCTCAGGGTTATTCATCATTTAGTATGGTCCACACAGTTGAATCTTTTTACATGATCATTGAAAAACAAGTAAATGCATTTCTGGTAGGTTTTGCTATCACCCATGATCCATCTGATATCAACACTTACATCTCTTGATCCATATCTTTTTTTTTTTCAATCTGGCCTGAACTTCTGGCAGTTCTCTGTCAATGTACTGCTGCAACCCTCGTTGGAGGAGCACCAGCAAAATTTTACTTGTGTGCAATGATAATGTCCTATAGTTTGACCACGCTGCTGGGTCAACTTTCTAGAAATGGGCACAAGTAGGAATGTCTTCCATTCAGTTGACGAAGTATCTGTCTTCTGAATTTCCGGCATAGATGAGTGAGTGCCTCTATTGCTTCATCAGTGGATGAAACATTTCAATTGGTATTCAAGTCCTGGCACCTTATTTTCCACCATTTCAGGAGGTAGCAGATAAACAAGGACCAATGGTGTTGAAGGGAAAAATTCAAGCAGCACTGAAAATATTAGCCAAAGTCAGTGAGACTAGCTAAAATGAGGTTAAGGAGTTGTATGGAGGGTTGTAACATATATACTCATCCATGTGTATTCTCCAACTCAGGGCAGAGCAGGAAAATACTGTGTCAGAAATAAAAGATGATTTGTGTTGGCTGCCTCCAGAAAGTGGAAAGATAGGTTCTTTACTACTTATTGACTTTGTGTAGTGCCCAATGTGATACCAGAAGCCACTGCCTCAGAATGTGTCCCTGGGTCCAGGATCTGCCTTCTGTGGCTATGTCCCTGGACCCACTGTTTTTAAAGCTCCTACTGTGAATTCCTGATGTTTTTCTCATCAGTTTCTCCAACATATTATCTGACCTAAACATCCACTAATTGCCTTTGATGACTTCCTGGACTATCGTCCCTAGCCTGTTTATTTGGAGCTTCTAGTTACACATTTAACACTCACAAGAGAATCTTTTATCTATAGGGACAAGTAAAAGGTAGTTACTGAGTCCATTTCAGGAACTACACTGTTCAAGCCATGCTGTGTCCTAGTTGTTTAGATAACATCTTTCTAACACTAACAATCCTGCCAGAACTATAATGCATCTCCATTTTGCAGAGAAGGACACTGATGATTATGGTAGATAAATCCTTCAAGCTTATTTTATACCTAAGGTCATTTGTTTCTTAGTAGGCATACAGCAAATATATATATTCTAAGCATGTCTGTCTTTTTCATAATCTGGATATTACCCATGACTTCTCTGTCAGTTTCCAACTGTTCTTCTTAGACTAGGGACTATGCTGACCATCCAGACTCCTTAGTGTGCTAACCCACCAGGTCAGAGTTCACCATGCCACCTTTCCTGTGTCTCTCCATTGAAACCATTTTTCTCATTTGAAACTGAGTCTCATTGGCTTTGCATAGAAACTCTTACCTGATGGATGGTCTTATTCTAATAATCTGATTTGTTTTATAAGGTACTGCATGATAATAACAAATATTAACCTACCTGAAAATCTTATGATTAAAAGATGAGTCTTACTTACTTTCATGAACTTTGAAGTCCTATAAATAAATGTGTGTCTTAACCATTTGGGAGGAAAACCCCCACTGTTCAAAGATCTGGAATCTAATTCCTGCCTTAACTCAAACTAACTGATTGAACTAATGAGTTTGTCATTATTCCTCTTTCCTCTTCTCTAGATTGGATGGGTGGACTTTTGGCTGTGACAATCTGCTTATTAATTTTAAGAGGAATTTGCCAAAAGCACAGGTTTGGGTATTTTTTCCCAACTCTGAGTAGCTAGCACTTTCTATGTGTCATAATAATTAGGTAAGTTGACTAAATGTTTATTTAATTAATAAGATTATTTTTCAGCCATTGTTATCCAAAAAATTCTCCACCCTCCTATTAGGTTTATCTACCCTTAACATATTTATTTCCTTAGCTTAGAGCCACCTTGAGTTGCACTTACCTTCCCTCTTTGTTTAATGCTATGATTGTTCTTTATTCTTTTCTGATTAGATGATTTCATGAAAAGCAAACTGTGATTTTCCTGAAGCAGAGCTATCTGTTTCTAAAATTCAGTACTGTGTTATATGAAAATATTAACATGAATGCTTTTTTCTTTTCCATGTAAAGGCTAAAAACTAAAGAGTAACAGAATATAAACTGTGAGTTGAAAAAGTAGTTAGGCTACCTTAAAATTAAATACTTGTGAAATATATTTCCAGAAAGCTTGAAACTTTCAGCAGGTAATACTTATATTATGCAAATAATGGTGGGAGAAGTTTGTTATATAGTTTTCTCCACTGGAAAACAGAGGTCATCCTAGTGGCTGTACCGTAGGCTTCATAGTCCATATAGAAACAAAGTAGATGTTGGCTAACTAATGTCTAGAATTATGAGGAGAATTTAGTCACTCTTCTGACTTCAGTTTGTTTCTAACTCTTCATTCCCTGAATGTAGATTTGTACACACACACACACACACACACACACATTCCATTTGATCTGTGTTCACATGCTCCATTAGACCTGGAAAACATTGACTTCTATTGGGAAGACTAGATTGAAAAATCACATTGGAGTTGGAAGAGCTGATTACAGATGGCGTCTGGAGAGTCCAACTGGTTGGAGACCCCAACTCTTGACCTTAGCAGATCTCATTCTGCCTCTTGGGAATGGCACCTTTGAGCAGCAGGTTCCACACCAGCATTCACCTTAATGACAGCACCACACTCTGAACCAAGTTCATAAAGACCCAACTCATTGAAAACCTAGGAGTCTTGGTCCCATGTTTGAGATATGGGAGACAAGGACCCCATCCTTCAAAATCAAGCAGGTACTACATCCCATGTGCCTTAAAAAAGTTCTGTTAACCATCCAGTTGGTCTGGGATGCTTTTCTTTTCTCAAAGGAGAAAAGACATAGTCTTTTTGGCCTAATTTCTGAATACAGAATTCCAAGATGCTGGCAGAATTCCTTCATTATATCTGTTTTCTTCGGCTAAATTGATGCAATTTCTACTGTGGTAGTTGGTTAGATCATGGGCTGAATTACTCTAATAGAAAATTGTATTTCTCTGTCCTTTATGGACCTGATAGCACACATGGTCTTGGTTTATACAATACAGTTTTCAAACCCTTAAGTTATATTTCATTTTCTTGCACAGCTTATTCAACCTATCTCTTTCTTCTTGAGTTTTATTATAAGCAGTGAAGTGAAAGCACACGGCTTTTGCATCTTGCTTATATATCTTTCCAACAAGATAGTCAAGTTCATCATTTTCACATTCTACTTTCCCTCAAATATTTGAACATTATTTCATATATGGAGAGGAATTTTGTCCTAGAAAGGAATATGCCTAAAGCCTTATCTATATTTGATTTAGATGATTTTGAAGATCAGGTCTTAGATGTATAGTTAATTTAAAGCTTTGGGGATTTTGTAATGGGGCAAAGGTGTTTTGAAGTGTCAATGACAGGTTTGGGAGGGCCAAAGGGTGGAATGTTATAGATTAAATTTTGTTCTCTAAAATTATGTGTTGTCAATCCTAACCTCTATATCTATAGTTCTAACCTCACTTTTTAGGGACACAATTCATGAAATAGCAGCAGAGGATCATAATGCATAAATATGAGTTGGTTCTGAGTTTGGAGAGCAGAAATTGACTGTCTAGTCTTCAGGAACCCCCAGGATAGCCCTTCTTTCTGCCATGGAACCCAGAAACATTGCTGTTCCAATATAATTTGATAATCAGGCTTTTGAATAAATTAACTAAAGGTGCCCAGGAAAAAAATTCAAGCAGGTGAGACTTATTTGCATTGCACACAAGATGCCAGACACTCACTTCACCTTTTCATTTATATTTCTTTACAAAAAGTTGCCAGGAGGAATCTAATTTCACCTCAAATCACTATTCCAATATTTTTATTTATGAAAATGAATAACCCTTCCTTGTGATGAGTACCTAACTCGAAATTGGAGCAGCGTTGCTCAATGGGAAGAAAATGTAGAGTTTGCTGAGTCCATTAACATTTTAAGTTTCATTGTTATTTTATTTTTTTGTAATGTCAAATTTGAAGTCAGCACACATTAATGATTTTTATAAATACAACAAAAATTGCTTTGTCTCTGAAAGCTAGTTCCAACATATATATGTATCTATCTTCAAATTGCTTCCAATCCTCAAATAAAATAGCAGCAATTAAGGCAGACAAATGACTAATTTGGATTAAAGTACTTTCAAAGTCAAGGGCTTTTAAAAGCAAAAGATCATTTAAAAAATTTTCACAATTAGCTCTAATTGGCAGCCCTTTCTCTTCTCACTAAGCACTCCTGTGAGGGTCCCTATGGTCTTGAGTGCGGCTGTCTTAACCCTGCCACATACAGGCATACAGTCAGTTCATAAACTTAATCCTTCTGCTGTTTGATGATAGTCACTCCCTGACTCTTGCTACCCCATGCATAATAGAAAGAACCACACATTGCCTGGTCTGGTGCTATCCCTGTGGTTGGTGGGGAATAAGATCACTGTGATCCATAGAATTTGCATTGCCTAATTTTGAGAGAGATATTTCCAAGCCTTTCTTTCCAGTGCAGTTTAGTCTGGAAACTCTGCTGAAAACTACTCAGCATCAAAGGAACTGACAATCCTACAGTGACAGGCAGGTTATGACAATACATGAAGTCTAGTGGCCTGGAATCAAATCCAGTCTCCCTCATAGAAGGTAACATGTTACCTCAAGGTGTTTAGTATTGTCTACAAAAATTTCATAACTTCATCCCCAAATATGTTTGTGACGGTCATGTGCTTATGTTAATTTATGAATGAAATGTAGAGGTGGAGTCTAGCCTGTTAATTTAGAGATAGCCATTGAGTAGCCAATGAGTCTTCTGTATGGGCATGGCTTTCTTCTGAGACTTCTGGGAAATCTCGTGATATTTCCCTGGTGAAGATGAGAAGCTGTCTTCCCTCATTGTTATGAGTTAGTCTGAGAAACGATGAATCATGGAAAAGACAAGATGGCAGCATCTGAGAAGCTGGAGGAGCCAGCGGAGAGACCACACGGCTTTGCCTTGATGGAGCCAGACCTCTGAAGCTGGAGTGGCCACATGGAGACCTCTGCCAGCGATGAGTTGCTTCTGCTGTTGTTGGACCATGAGCCCTGGAAGCAAGGAGCCATGTGGAGACCCCTGCCAGTGCCGGGATTCTGCACCCACTGACCTGTGACTTCATGAGTTGGAAGGAGACTTTATAGACTGATATTGGGCATATGGGTTAATATCGGACTTATGATTTTGAACTGGACTGGGCTAGAATGCTTTCCCAATGTCCCATTCCTCTTATATATAAACCTTTTCCTTATATCCATATGCATATCGATGAAATTTGTTCCTCTAGTCTACCTGGACTAATGCAATGTTCCACCACATTTATGAATTTATTTGCGGCATAAGTAAATGTACAAGCTATCTGCCAAACCAAAATGTATTCATGAATAGAAACCCACTTTATTTTCCACATCCATTTAGCCTGATTGTCTATCCTCATATCTACTTGGAGTTCACAATTATTGCAAAATTGCGTATATAATAGTATTGACCTCTAGTGTCTTTAATTCATTAAGTCCTAAGGGTCATTTCCTGCCTCAATTATTTTTGGTTGACTCGCTCTTAATTTATATTACCTTCCCTTTGACCCATATTAACACACATTTACCTTCTAGCTAGTACTCTAGCTTTTCTTCTCCTCCCACCATGGCTATTATCAAATCATGTTTCTTTTAGAGCAATTATCCTTTTTTGGCATTTTATAATTGTGTTTCCATAAAATATTTGCCTTTTGTGATTGATAAATTTTGCTCAGTGTAATGTCTTGTAAATTCATCCATGTTATGTGGTGTATTATATTGGGTTGACTAGAGAACAAATCTAGTGGCACTCATATGTATGAGAGAGCTTTATATCAAGATGTAACTATATGTCAAGAGAGTGTCCCACCCTTGTGTCCCTCTTGTCTTTAAGTCTGATACTAGCCCCTACGTCTCTCTTCAGGCTCACACCACCTCATGCAATGGTGCAGAATGTAGGACTCTTACTGGCTGGTGGATGCATTGACAGGCACCAGCTCTCAGATGGGCCACCAGAGCCCCAGCACTCAGGAAGGCAAAATGATAGAGCGTGAAGGAGGTTCCCAGGGTCCTCCTTGTGAGAAGGTCCACCCTCAAGGCACAATCAGGCTGTGACCTGATTGACAGTTTAGGTACCATTCCTATACTTTCACACCCCTTCAAGCAGATATAAAAGTATCTAACTGCCACATAAGGCATCTTACAGATTCAAAGTTATCCTTCAACATTGCATAATGTACTGAAGTTTGTTTATTATTCCATTTCGGAACCATTAAATTTGTTTCCAGACTTTTGCTATTATAAACCGGGCTGCAATGAACATAGGTGCACATATATATTCATGTTCTCGAGCATATTTCTTTGGGATACATACCAAGTAGAGGAATCACTGGGTTATATGGTATAGCTATTTCCAACTTTATAAGAAAGTGCTATACCGTTGTCCACAGTGGTTTCACCATCTTATAATACCACCAGTCGCTGCACATAGGTGCAGTGTTTCCACAGTATCAGTGCAAATTTTAGTTTTCTTTTTATGTCAATGTTGCTATAATTCTGGAATGGGATGCTATCTCTTTGTTGTTTTGATTTGCATTTGTCTAATAATCATGAGAATTTCTTTATATGCATGTTGACTCTCCAAATTCTCTTCTTTGGTGAGATATCTATTTATGTTCCTTGCCCATAGATTATTCCTTGCCATGGATATGTTCCTTTTTCATGGATTATTTTCCTTTTTCTTACATAGTTTTTGAAACTGTCTATACATTTTAGAGTTAGATCTTTTCCCAATGTGCCATTTGTCAATGTTTTTGTTAGTCTATAAGGTTTTTTTTCACTCTTCTCTTGAAATCTTTGTATACATGGAAGAATCCAGTTATGAGATGGCCTCAGTCATTTAGTTTATCTTCTACTGTTGATATGTATTTAGCTAAGCTTGAAGATGAATTTATGTTCTAAAATTTTCTATTCCCCCCCTCCCTATGATATTTTTTATAGTTCTACCTTTGACATTTAGTTCTTGGATTTATCTTAAGTTTATTTTTGAACATGGCATAAGATATGAGTCCTATTTCATATTTCTGTACATGAATGTCCACTTTTGCTAGGACCACTTGTTTAAAAGACTGTTTCTTCTTCATTTAATCTCTTTGCCCTCTATTAAACATCAGCTGTTCAAAGTTGGTTGCATTTTCTCCAGAGTTCTCAAGTCTGTTCTGGTGTTCTATATGTTTTCCATTATAACAGTAGCAAACTGTCTTGACCACTGGCACCTAGTAGTACATTTTGAGTTCAGTACATTGGAGACTTCCTACTTTGTTCTACTTCTTTTGTGGTGCTTTGCTTATTGAGTGTCTCTTTTTGCCCCCTATTGATTCTGTTGTTAGTTTTCCTATATTTTAAAGAATCTGGATTGGGGTTGCACTACAACTTTCGATTTCTGTAGGTATTACGGGCATTTTCACACTATTAAGTCTTCTGATCCACGTTCTCCCACCACCCATCTGTTAGCTTGTTATACTATATTGGTTTCCGTGTTGCCATTATGCTCGAAGCTAGGCCAACAGAATTTCAAATACTATTTGGGCAACCATTGGTGAAAATATTTCAGTAGAGCAGCAGGACTGAGAACAGACTGAGCAAAAGGAATTGACAACCCAATTCTGAGATATTTGCTGCTGAAGACTCATGAGCAGCAGCAGAGTACTGTCATATATAGTGTTGTAAGAAAAGCACTTCAAAACTCAAAACTCATTACTATCAAGTGACAATTCACAGTGACTCTATAGGACAGGGAAGAACTGACCCTCTGGGTTTCTGAGATGGCAATTCTTTATGGGAATAGAGAGCATCATCTTTCTCTTGTAGAGTAGCAGTGGTTTTGAGCAGTCAACTTTGCAGATAGCAGCTCAGCACCTAACCACCAGGCCATATAGGCTTCCTCAGGTTACAAGACACTCAAAAAACCACTGGTGAAAAGCTACCTCCTCAAAGTAGAGTCCACCTTAATAACAAGGATGAAAATCTTCATTTGCTGATGAAACACATTCAAGGTGCACTGTATGAAGTGTGTGTTTAGGAAAATTGGAAGTTAATGAAAAATGAAATG
Source organism: Nesogale talazaci (assembly GCA_004026705.1). Classification (NCBI taxonomy): domain Eukaryota; kingdom Metazoa; phylum Chordata; class Mammalia; order Afrosoricida; family Tenrecidae; genus Nesogale; species Nesogale talazaci. The sequence continues at coordinate 48,858 of PVJH01003722.1, read as the reverse complement.
AAAATCACAAAGGTCAATATCTTTGATATTATTGAGCTGAAATGGACTGGTATTTGGTCATTTGGAATTAGAAAAACATGGCTTACTATACCAGGAATGTCAAATTTAAGAGTGATAGCTTCACATTTATCATCAACAAGAACATCTCAAGATAGTTCTTGGAGTTCAATACTATTTGTGATAGGGTAAATGTCACACAACTACTAGGATGAACAACTTATTGCACCTATTACTCAAATTTACTCACAAATGTATAAAGAAACTCATCAACTTCTTTAACATGAAATTGAACAAGCACATATTCAAGATTCGTTGATAATTATTAGCAGCTGGAATTCAAAATTTGGAAACAAAAGGAGGATCACTATTTGGAAATTTTGGCCTTAGTAATAAAAACAAGCCTAGAGGTTGCATGATAGAATTTTACAAGTCCAAACACTTCATTGTAAATACCTTTATAAAAACTATATAGCAGGGTAGTCTTAGAAGAAATACACAGGGGTAAAGAGAACTACATCTGTAGGAGAGGACTGAAGAGAAACCTCAAAATCATCAAGATCGTCTGTGGAACAAACCATGAATTCTTAATGTGCAAGTTTAGGTTGAAGCTGAAGAAACTAAAAACAAGTGTACCACAGTCAAATGATGGCATTGAGTCCACTAGCCTACCTGAATTTACAGACCAACTCAAGAGCAGATTTGATATACTGAAGTTTGGTTGTTACCAGAGAACTGGAGAATGAGATGACACCCAGAGCGTTACTATGAAAAAGAGAAAATAGAAAGAGAAACATCACAGAAAAAAGAAATCATAGGAGTTTTGAGAGCCACCTGTGTTGTCCAGAGAAAGCAGAACTGTTTAAATGCTGCTTGCAAAAGTTCATAATGGCTGTGCTGTTTCAGGCCAGTGGATGATTTACTTGCTCAGCTTTATCTCCTGCTGCTTTTGTTCATCTTGATCTCCTAGTTCATCTTGATCATCCACTTTTCTACCTTTCTCTAACTCAACTCATGACTATGAGATTCATTCTGACTCAACCTTAGTAGATCTGACCCTGTAGGCTTCTAAGATTATACATCTTCATAGGAGTAGAAAGCTTCATCTGTCTTTTGTTGAGCAGATGGTGGTTTCAAACCAGTGACCTTGTCATTGTCTCAGCCCAATATGTAACCAACTATATCACCAGGTCTCTGAGATTCAGGGTTCTATAATTTTCATCATCCTATATTTGCCATCTTAATCTATGCTGTAGAGGGTCTGAATGGCATGATGGCTGGCTCTACCATTTTGCCAGAAGTCTTCATGTCATCACTCAGAACAGATGATAACTTGGGTTAATTCTGTTAACCAATTCTGCTAGGTCAGTTAATTCTGGGTTAGCAACCAGCTGAGAATTTGCAGCTCTAGCCAAGGTACACTGAATCAGAATATACACTTTAACAAGATCTTCACATGCCTCTTATGTATACATCATCTGAAAATCCATAAGAATCGCATGACTATCATGTTAAAATGTATATTTTTAATCAGTATTTCTGGGGGTGGCAGATGGGGATGGGAATTCAAATTTCCCAAAGGGGCCCAATTGGAATGAGCTGATTCACAATCCTCATTTGGATCTATCCTACTTTAGTTTGATTGCCTTACCTTAGTTGATAATATCTTCAAAGGAGAGGGGTAAAAATACAAACAAGGCCTTCTTCACAAGTACAAGGTTAATGTATTTTTAGGGAAATACAGTTCCATTCATTACCAATTCGATCCTTTTCTCTGTTCATTCACTATCTGTTCTTGACACAGTAAACTGCTCCATGGCCATCTCGGGACTAAGATTTGCACACATTGATTTGTACAAATTGATTCATCTGACTACAATGCTCCTTTTATCTTATCTTTACTGACTAAATTCCATCCTATCTTCTAAGACCTGCTACCAAGCCATCTTTTCTGGAAATGCCCCATCTCTCCAAGAAAAATAAGTCAATTTTCCTTTGGCTGTTCCAGAATTTGGTTCAGCTTCTTGAAATAGCAATAACCTCAATTACCTTTTTATTATTTTATGAGAAATATATTCATTTATCCCAATCATTTGTAATTTTATATTAATTTCGGGTTATTAATATATCATTCCATAGTTCTTTTACCTCAAGCTGAATTGTACAACTCCTATCATAATCAGTTTCCAAACCAATTACCTTTTAAAACATCTGTCTCCCACCATCCGTTGAGAGCATTTCAAGGCCAAGGACCACTTCTGATTTTTCTTTGTGGCCTTAGAGTCTGCACAGAGTTGACAATGACTAAATGTTTGTCTACAGATGAACTTGTTCCCTGGCAGAGCACAATGTTACATGTTATTTACTTTCCTAATGACTTTTATACTTGGGTTGAACATTTACTTGTCAGATTGGTTGGAAATTCTTTTATCAGTAGAACCAGGTATGTTTGTAGGGTGCTGGTGATTTTTGAATCTAATTTGGCCAAATAAATGATCATGAAGGGTTTTCTGTAGACCAGGTTGTGATGGTCATCACTGTCCTGGAAGATTTATCTTATGGCTCAACGATAGCTATGGAACTAAGTGCTAGTTCATTTAGTCTTAAATTAGGTATTGTTTTTGTACCTCTGTGATGAGGATGAGGAATTAGAGGTATATTTTGATAACTTTCTGATGGTCACACATCAGATAGTAGCAGGAGGATTCAAACCCAGGCTGAATTCAGAATCCATCCTCTTTCTAACCCTGCACCTTTCCTCTCCTGGGAAGTCTCTTCTTCGGCAATTTTTCAGATATCCCGTGTGGTAAATTATATTCTTACTGTCCTTACATCAGAAAAAAATTATTATTTTCCCAGTCTATCACATGTCAGGTATGACCATGTGATTCGATTTGCCCAATGGATGTTGGGCAGAAATGATGTGTCCCTGGGGAAAGATAGCATGCTGATAAAGCAGAGGGGCAGCAAAAAGGAGAAAGGCTTCTAGGAGATGGACTGGCACCATGCCTGCAACAATGGACTCAAGCACAGGAGCAATTCTGAGGGTGACCCAAGACCAGATGGTATTTTGTTCTGTTGTGTACCAGGTTGTCCTGGGTTGGAACTAATTTGATGGTACCTAATAACAGCATCATTTTTCAATAAATACAACACGAGCATAAGCCAAGGCAGGATTGTTGTGCTCTTGTTTGCCCCTTAATTGAGCTTGCTAATTTTCCAGAGATAGGCTACTCTCGCATCCTGCATCCTGTCCTTGCTGGGCTTGGAAGAAAGCTCAATAAATGCACGAATAAAGTAATATATCATCGTTGCTGTATGCCCCTGGAATTTGGAGCATATTTATTACCACAGAAGGCCTTAGGTGATCCCAGCACTTTAGCCACTGCCTAGTTTCCACTCCTTCTATATCTACTATTGCCCTAATCACATTTTGATCCAACTGTTCTAATGTCCAGCATCAGAAAATGCGAGGAACAGCTTCATTGCATTAGACTGACAGCATAGTCACAACAGACTCAAGCATATCAGTAATCCTGCAGTACAATTTTGTCCCATTGTACGTAAGGTCACCATTTATGGAGCTAGCTCGATGACCCGAATAGCAATGGTCTCTTTGAGGGATCTTTGTTCTTCATGTACTAAATTTAGCCTGTGCGCATCAGACCGGCCCTTCTCAGTCCTACTTACTTCAGTGAAAGATCAAGTAACAAGTGTCTCTATCGTCTCTTAGTTGCAAGAGCCCTGTTCAATGTCAAACACGTTTTTGAATACACCAGACTGCTCGCTGAAAGGTTTGCGGTTCAACCCCACCAGGGAGAAAGTTGAGGCCATTCTTCCCATCAGGTTTGTACAGCCTGAGAAACCCTCTTCAGGGGTTCCCTGAAGTCACCATCACCTCTGTGGGTTAGGATCTGGGGGGGAAGGGTTAATGACATCCTCAAGTTGCTTGCTTCTCATGCCAAATCCAAGTCCAATAAAACAGGAAAGTTGTTCCACATGTTACGCAAACAAAAAGCTTTTGAAACCCCTCAATCTGATTTAAAACACACACACACACACACACACACCTGAACATAACGGTTATACGTTGAACTGCTAACCTCAAAGTCTGCAATGACCTGCTAGGCAACAAAGGAAAGATGAGACTCTCTACCCTGTCAAGAGACACTGTCTCTGAAGCACACCAGGGCAGTTAGTCCCTGACCTATGTGGTTACTTTGGGTCAGAATGGACTAGAGGACAGCGTTTGGGAGAACTCGTGCCAGGACTCCCTTCTCCCTGTGCAGTCGTGTTCCTCTATGCACATGGTAATGGCAGGGACCTTCACCATGTGAGGATGTCAGTGTTAACTGAGCTACTCCTGTGTGTTTGGAGCCAGATACTGCAAGTCGTGGCTAATCACCTATGTGCCACTGGAACATGGTGCATCAGTTGTTGACAAGAAAAGAAACGGGCATTAACAGCAAAGAAAATGTCTCTGCTTGCTATCTGCAGGTGGGGCTTGGTGGTGGAGATGGGGCTTTGCTGCAGCAGGAGGAATGGGCAACTTCCTTAGCCAGACTGATTCTTCTGCAAGATGTTCTGGTGTGTTTCTTGCTTTTTATGAATTTTCAGGGCTGGCCTGCTTTTTGCTTATTTAATCTTCTAACCTCTAGTCAAGTCTATGTAGCCTTGGTATCCTCCCAAAAAACTGAGAGAATAGAACACATTTTCTCACTGGCTTAGAGCCCCAGGAGTGTCTTTCTTCTCTTTCACTTTCTGAGTAGTGAAAGGAGCATTTCTCAACTTTGAACAATTGGGCCTTACAGTATATTGAACACAATTTCCTGTTTCTTTCTCTGTATGTAAATTTTGAATTCAACAGATAATATTTTTTTTCAAAGAGTTTTTATTGGCTTATAATCACATATCTTACAATTCGGTGGTTCCATCATATTTGGAAAAGTTAAACAGCCATCACCACAATCTGTTTTAGAAAACTTTCTTCTTGTTAGCAGTCATTATTATTAGCTCCCCATTTCTCCACAACCTCCCCTGACCTATCCTCAAGAAACCATTAATCTAGCTACTATCACAGTAGAATTACCTGTCCTGGGTTTCATATACAGGAGAACATACAAAATGAAAAGCAAACTAGCTAACTAACAATAATAACAATGTAAAGCTGAGAAAAGCCTCAATTGAAAAGAAAAAGAAAAGAATAAAAAGTAGAGCAAATGTAAAATGGGTAATAAAGGGGATAAAATGTTAAGGTATCAAAACATAACCAACTGCATATGTAAGAATCCACTTCAATGCATTCTGCACAACACCAAGTCTGCTCTCACCCACTTGTTTTTCTTCTTCCTCTGTGGAATGTTTTAAGGGAATCTGATTTTGGATCCAGATCAGTTTTCAGAAAATTTGAAGAAGCTGGAAGTTACTCAGCAAGGCTGAATGGACATTGTAATTAATAAATGATATTCTCGCAGCTCTGGGAAACCTTGTATAAAACTGCAAGAGTCAGCATTAAGTCAATGGCAGAGCATTTAGATGTGTCTATTCTCAGAAGAAACCTTCCTGCCATGGTGTTCCTATGCTCTCTGTTCAGAGCCTTCAGAGCACTCCTTAACATAAGTGAAAGTTATTCTGTCAAGGAACCGTGGCTGCTTTGGTGAGGGATGCCTGCTCCCAACACCAACTGGCCAGTCTTTGGTCTCTCAATTAATCCATTTTACTGAGAGATTTTGGTGAAATTCTTAGTATAAAGATTGGGGGGGGGAGGGCAGTGCAGATGCTATTGCTAGTCAATGCTACTGCACTCTAGTGTAGAAATTGGGCCTTGTAACGATTGAAAAGCACATTCTAATCACAGTTCTGAAACTCCCCCTCACCTGTAGGATCTTGAGTCATGGTACCCAAGATTAGATTTTATTTGCCTATCTGTAAAAGGGGGACAATAACAGTTCATGTTACTATGAAGATTGCCGGAAATAATGAAATAAAAGCATTCAGTCACGTCCTGGCTCTTATACATATTAATACCAGTATCATCTATGGTTAGTGAAATGTTTAAAATATTTCAAAATGCCTCTGCATGGAGATATGTCTTAACCCCCCATGTAAAAGTAGCTGTTTCCTTAGTTGTTTCTCCTCCATGTTCTGTATTTTTGTCTTCCCAGAGCATAATACATTGAAGAATGGTTCGGTGATTTCAAGCCTTTGCTTCCCAATAATACTTGAACTATCCCACAGGCAGAATTGTCTCTCAATCCCTGCTATCTAACATTAGGGAATTGCTCAGTAATGGAAGAGCAAAAACAAGCAAGAAAATAAGGGACTGATTTTTTGTTTGTTTGTTTTATAACCAGAGGCAGAGCGGCTGGCAGAGCAAATTAGGTGCTGGGCTAATCACAAGGCTGGAGGTTCAAACCCAGCAGTCATTCCAAGAGCGATATCTGGGCCTGTAAAGATTTACAGTGTCAGAAATCCTATGTAGGGTCATTATGAATCAGGTCAACTTGATGACAACGGGTTTGGTTTGGATCCTTTGGTTAAAGAAATAATTTAGAGAATCGAAGTTAGTCAGTAAAAAGGTATTCTTCATGAGAAGTCTCTACTGACCCATCTAAGCAGTCTGAAAAGGAGCACATTTGTGGCAGATAGTCAGGATGTCTGTGCAAGGCTCCAACGTGACTTTTCTGAAACCCTCAGGGTTTGTGACAGACCCTGATGTGTCTCACTCAGGGGGAGGGGTCAATTAGTAGCAGCTGAGAGTGGTCAATATTCTGGGCTGGAGTGGAGAAGGCCCCAGCGATAGGGCTTATTGCTGCCTTTTCTAAATCACTTATTATATGGCTAAAAAAAGGAAAAAAGATAAAAGAATTACCAGATTGCATCTTTCTTTTATTATTATTTCTATTGGTATTACCAAAGGTTAATTCCTTAGGCTCTTCTTTGTACGCTTTTATCACCAAGATCTCACAGGCCTGTAGCTGGATAGCTGGACACAAAAGAGTGGATAGGGCCTCAGAAATTTATTGGGTCTTCATAATAACCTGTCTGCTGGGCCTTTAACATTTTAATAACCCTGGTCATGGGTTTATTAAAATAATCCATTCTTATTTCAAAGAAAAGGATTGCACTGTCTTACTGTTGTGAACTTAAATTATGCTAGCCAGAGGACATAATTCACCTGCTATGAAAAGATCCTCCGCTTTGTGTAAGAGTAAACAAGATATTTGTTTATTTAGCCCGTTGAAGGATACGGATCGCAGAGGCTGCTCTGTAATGCAGTTGTCGCAAACGTGCTTTGGAATGGCATTAAGTGATCGCTCCTGTCATATCAACCGCGGAAGTTAAAAACTCCTAAGGGAATTTAGCTTTAGACATAAAGCTTGTTTGGAGGAATGACAAAAAAAAAGTCGTGTTCACTGATTAAATTTAAATTTGCAATAGGGAGGTGTCTGGGACTCAATGTCCAGCACTTGCTAGAAAGAATCCAATGTTAAGAAACGTAGTCAAAGGTCCAGCCAAATATTGGACATTTCTCACGTCCACCTCCTTGGGCTCCTGCCCTTCCAGCAACCAGGAACACACGTCTCTCCCCTTTGGGCAAACTTGGAATTCTGTAGAGGCAAAGGGATGATCTAGGATCCGCTGAAAGGAATACACTTGTGGAACTCCCTAAGGCTGGGGCAATTCTGAATGAACACACAGCCGAGCTGTACTTCGACATTCGCCCAAGAGAGGTTCCCAGAGCCAGGGGTGTGAAGCCGGCATCACACTGTGGGGGTCTCCTCACCCAGATCAGACCCTGTAAAGCCGTTCGTGTAAAGTCTGTAGACTAAGGCCCGTTGACCTGCTTTGCTTAACTTCTGCGCTCCAGTGTAGGCAAAACAGTCGTTCTCGGTCCCAGGGCATCCTGTCCCTCTGGATCCACATCACTCAGTGCCAGAGTGGAGAGACCCTGACTAGGGTCAAGCCTCTGTGCTCAGATCCAAGGCGAGGTGTGCGACCTACAGCACCGCAAGCATTCTTAAGAGCCTTAGTCTGCAGGAGGCTGGCCCTGGGCCGGGCGTGGCCACCAGAAGAGCCGGGAGTCACCTCCCTTCTCCCCTGGCGATGGATCGTGGTGCCCCAGCTGCAGTCTGCACCTGCTGGTCCCCCAGGGCGCTGCCTGGCAACCACAGCTGCGGACCAGACCGCCAGAGCTGCGCCGCCGGGGCTGCCTGGAGCAGGGAGCAGCGATGAGCAGCGACTCGGACCTCCGGGGCCCTGTGGACGGTAACGGCTCCTTAGCTGCCCCTGCACCCCCAAGCCGGGTGGAATGTCCCTGTTCTTTTCGACCTGGGGAACCAGGACCAGGGTTCTTCCCGTGTCAGGAAGTGGGGTGGGTGGGTTTATTTAGCACCTATTTCTGCCTTTAGGAGGCCTGTTTTGAGAAGGACACGGTGAACTTTCATAAAGCGCCGAGAACGCGTGCAGAAGGATGCTGTGTGCGCTTGTCCATAGCGGGCTGGTGCTTCTCTGTTTCATCCCCGGCTGCAGGCGTGTCTCAGGTCGAGAGGAACTACCTGTTTCGAAAGACGGATGATTGTGCTTCTACTTGAGGGCTAGGCCACCCTCCAGCTCCACCCCTTGCTCCCTGCTTCTCCACCCCATTGCTCTAGACAGGGACTTTAAAAGCTTATATCCAATGTTTCGGGTGATGCCCTAATATTTTTCAGATTGGGCTTTGGGAATAGGGAGCCTGGATAGGACTCGTGAAAATAAGATATTGTGCACAATTCCCCAAATTGACTTGATGGCTCGGATGCTTTACTTATAGTTCTGTAAAACCATAGATACCAACTTTGGGGGGGGGGGGGTGGTGGTAAGGTGTATGGGAGGCCATCAGATGACTTTACACATGTTATGAAACTTACAGAATTCATCTGCTATCTAACTCCCTGTCTGTTTGGTATCTTTGCTAATGGTTTCAATTTAGACCCCAATAAGGTCCCTCCTTGGATCCCCGCATTAAGAAATCCTACCAATATGCTTGCTCCTGAGAGGTCCCTACCAACTCCCTAGTTGTTGGCTTTGTAGGCAGAGTTCTCCTGCAGGAATGACTCTTTGTATCAATCGCGCTTTTGGACTGTGCCCAGCAGCATTTAATGAAGCCTCCTTACAGTTAAAGTCCTCTGGGTGGTTCCCTCAGCAGGAACATCAAGTACCTTTACTTGGGTTCCCTGTGGGATGAAGACGTTCTCCGAGCTGGGAGTTTGGCTCAGTTGTGAGCCAGACAAGGATAATTGTACTCAAAGCAACATCTAACTCCTTCCTTTTGCCAGCCCAAGGAAAGCAAGAAACTCGGATGCACTCTGAAACAGTACATTTTTTAAAAGATCAACTTGTTGTGGCTTTCAAAGTTAAGCATATTGCACAAAATGGAAGCTGTAAATTTATGCAGTTTGGAGTCAGCCTCTAACTTCTATACCTCTAGAGTAAAATCACACACTGTAATTTAGAACCTTTGGAATTTGAGAACCAATTTTCATAAAATAGTTGATGAGGGAAAAATCAGGGGGGAAATGAGGAGCTCATACCAAGGGCTTAAGTAGAAAGCATTGAGAATGATGATGGCAACAAATGTACAGATGTGCTTGCATACAGTGAATGTATGTATATACGGTGATAAAAGTTGTATAAGCTACCAATAAAATGATTTACAAAAAACCCTCAAATTGTACAAGACAAGAAAAAAGTTTAATTCGTGGGTTAGAGGAACTGTGTATCATTAATTTTGATAATTGTTGCTAAATTGCCTCTTTAAGGAGGTTAAATAAATTCATATTCCCATCAATTTTAAAAAATCATTCTAAAAATATGACAGCTAATCACATCTGATCACTTTCACCCTAGTCTGTTTTGTTGCGTTTGCTGTTTGAGTTACTGTGATTTACTGTGTGCTTGCTTAGCTTAACTTGATTTCCTGTCCCAAAGCCATGTAATCTTGGGGACCGTCATAAGTAGATTCCGACTCATGGCCCTTCTATGTGTTTCCAAGACTGCCAGTCTTGACCAGGTCAGACTGCTTCATCTTTCTCCTTCAGAGAGACCAACCCATTAGCAAGGCAATGCTTACCTCACAGCAGCAGCCCCCTCGCCCCTTCCTAATGTTATTCTTCCTAAGGCAGTAGGTGTCCTTGTAAGTAGGTGTGCCATAGTGGCACGCTCAGTTTGGTGCCTATCGGTGCAGGTGCACACTGCTAGCCAAAAGGTTGGTGGCTTCAGAAAAGTCAGCCATTGAAAATGTGGTGGAGCTCACGGCTCCTCTGCTACCCAACTGGTCACCACGAGTGGGAACAGACTCGATCGCAAGTGGCTTAAAGATAACTGTACATCTGAATTTCCCCAAACACCATAAGGCCAAGGTGGCTCTATGGGTATCCTTGAGAAAGTGTTAGGACAGTGACTCTCCTCTCACTCACTCCCTGCCATCAAGTCACTGCTGATTCATAACAACTTGATGGGACAGGATTGAAGTGCCCTGGTGAGTTCCAAAACTGTTTACCAGAGTAGAAAGGCCCTTTTCTCTCCCGAGTAGAACCTAATGTTGGCAACGTAAGGCCTAGCCACAATCCCATCCATGGCTCCCGATAAGTCTCAAAGCACTTAATTGTGCCAGATGAGTGCTACATGTTAGAAGGGGACAACCCGTCTATCATTCAGACTTCATTAATTTCTGGAGTATGTGTGGTGAGATCATGTCAGGTAATATTTGATGAGTATATTAAACGCTATGCCTGCCTAGCTTAAGCAAATTCTCCGGTTGAATATCTGTTACAGACCTTTGAAAAGCTGTTACAGACCGGCACATGGTAGAACAATGTCATAGAGGATCCTGTTGAAGATAAGGAATTCTTATTCTAGTCTTTATACTTTGTTATGTGTTAATGAGTTGGCCATAGCACAGCCAAAAAGGGTTTAGAAAAATTCATTTCATCAGGTTAAAATTTTATTTCTGTTAACAAGAAAGGATACTTTGGTTTCAAATAATGAAAATCCCTTCAAGTTTTTAATAGTAGCATTCAATTCTGTCTACAGAGTTGTCTTTATTTATTCAATTTAATTTTTCTTCAAAACACTTTCTAATGGGAAGTTTTAATGGGTGGGCAGAAGTTTTTTTTTTTCTTTTGAATCACTCTTTTTAATATACAGCTTTGATAAAGACTGGTATATTGTCATAGAAGTTGAAACGATGACATTCAGAATGTAAGTTTTGTGTTGCTTTTCTTGCTATGCTCCTTATCGAGTTCTCTTCATAATCTTATTTTCAGTTTTTCTTTACTCACTTTGTCATCATTTAAATGGATCTCATTATAGGCAAAGTCTGTGTCCCTGCAGATGATCCCTATTTAGGTAAGGAATTGCAAACCATTATTCAACACTCACTGTGTGGTAGGCTATTCTACCAGAGCTATCTTATTGAATCCGCCTATCAGATCAGTGAAAGATGCATTAGGTTTATTATGTGGCTTAATAAAATAAAATAAAATGGATGCTGCATGGGGTTAAATTTACATGTTCTAGGCAGTCAGCCCCGGTCTGTGAACGTTGAAGTCCATGTCCTTTAGACGTAGACCCTGGCTCACGCTGCTGCCCACTGGACCATTTGGTTTTGGATGTTGGTAGGTGATCTGGACCCAGACTAGCATTTTCCCCCCTCTGTTTTTGCAGACACCACAGGAAGGATGTTTGAGAGGACTCTGGAGTTTTTGTCAGTCTTCAGACGTCTGCACTAAGACTGTGAATGCATGTGGCAGTTCTCTGGAGGCAGTCCATTGCCCCTGGACAGTGACATCTGCTGGCCAATGGGGCAGAAGTCTGATTGCTAAGAATGAAATGCAGTTTGTCTCTGAGATAAGCTGGCATCTATGAACACATGCTAACAGCCCTTTCTCAGAACACATTTAGAGAACATCTTACTCTTACAAACTCACTGCTATGGAGTGACTTCTGACTCAGAGTGATGCTTTGGGGTTTCTGGAATTTTAAATCTTTCGTGGTGCAAACAACTTCATATTTCTTTCATGGAGTGGTTGGTGGGTGCGAATCACCCATCTTTTCAATAGTAGGTCAATGAATAATCCACTTTGCCACCTGTATTCCTTAGACCACAGAAGTGAATCGTTTTAGGTGGCCCTGTCCCTTGGGAGCCTGGGTACCCATAATGTACCCCAGTTCTTCTCATGTAAGTAACTGCTCGGCCAGAGAAAAGAAAGGCTCACATAGAACCTACTGACTGAAATATATATGTATGCATATATATTCACATCAATATTCACATAGAACCTACTGACTGAAATATATATATTTACATCAATATTTACATAGAACCTACTGACTGAAATATACATATTTACATCAATATTTACATAGAACCTACTGACTGCAATTCATATATATATTTACATCAATATACTAACAAGGGACTAACCACTAGTGTTTATAGAAAACTCCAATACTTTGACAACAACAGCAACAACAAAAACATATTTTACATTGGGCAGCAGCAACAGATACTTCACCAGAAGCCATTCAAAGGGCTGACAGATAGATAAATAGATGTTCACAAACACCAGCTGTTAGAAAGAGGTGCATCAAAGCAGCAATGTGATATTATCTCACTCAATAATAATAGAAATAATTGATAAAACAGAAACAACAAGTGTTAATGAGAATATGGAAAGAATGGAACTATCAGAAAATGATGCAACAAGTTGGGGGAAGATACTTGCTTTAAAGTTAGAGGTAACATATGATCCAGTAACTCTACTGGTCATATATGCTAGAACAGTAAGAGTCAGGGCAAAAATAGATGTATGTATACCCAGATGCATCATAGCATTATTTACAATATCAAACAAGATGGAAATACTATGTGCCCAGCAATTGATGAATGGGAAAACAAAGTATGGTACACAGTGGACCACTACATAATATCAAAAATAACAATAAATCCCTGAGGTGTTTTATGACATGGATGAACCTTGAGCATATTATAATAAGTGTAAGAAGTTCAATCACAAAAATAGAAATATTTTATGAGACTAATATTATTAAAAAATCAAGAAAGTTTTATAAGGAGGTACCCCCCACAAACCCCAAAATTGCACTGGGTGGAGCAGAGCTTATATAGTGCATTTTTTTCTGCTAGGTAAGTATCAAGCAACTCACTCTGAGTTAGTGCATTCAGTGGTGTCACCTGGGAAGGTTGTCTTTGGTCACAGTGCATTTTTTGGTTTTGTAGAAGTAGTTTTCCTCAAATCTTTTTTGGGGGGAGAGGGAATGGCTGATTTAAGAGAACAGCATGTGGCTGTGAAATTTTATTTGCTGCTCTGGAAAAATGCCACAGAAGATGTTGTGATGTTGAACACAGCTTACAAGGAAAGCACAATGGGAAAAACATAAGTGTATGACTGGTTTTCTCATTTTAAAAAAGGTGAAATGTTGATGGGTGACAAATCTCATTCTGGACATCTGTCAACTTCCTGAACAGATGAAAATGTCAACTTGTAGTACACTTGAAGTTCCTTCACCAGATCAGACTGTTAATCAAGCTTTCTTTTTAGAGGTTCTCAAAAGATTGCATAACCATGTCCAACGAAAAGGTCTGATTTGAGATAGATGGAGGACTTACTTTGCCCTATGACAATGCACCTGCTCACACAGCCATCTCAGAACGCCAGATGTTGGTGACCAACAGCATATTTCTCTTGCCACATGCACCTTACTTACATGACCTCATTTTTGTTTCTGAGAATGCAGAGAGACATGAAAGATCAACAATTTGATGATGTAGAAGAAAAAATACAAAGGAGGTGCTGACAGTCAGCTGGTCAGATGAATTTCAAAAATGTTTCCAAGCATGAGAGCACAGATTTGACAAATGTATTAAGTATAATGGAGGTGATAGTTTTTTTTCTTTTTCTTTTTTTTTTGGTGGGGCATCACTGCCCTCTGGTGGTTGTGGGAGCTACTCAGCCTTGCTCCTGAGAGCTGCTGTTGGATTTGAACTGCCAAGCCCATGGGCCGCAACCCTGCGCTCAGCCTTTACGCCACCAGGGCTCAGTCCAGGTTTTTTTTCCATAAAACAATTTAAATATATAACTTTGAAAAATATCTTTTATTGTTGCTGAGTACCTCCTTAGATGCACAGAAAGAAATATCTTTAAATGATTACTAGGGATAAAAGTGCCAGAGAAAATGACAAACTAGACATATATTAACTTAGGTGAAGAGAAAGAAAATACACAATAAGAGGGAGATCATTTCAACATGACTAAGACCAAGGAAGTCTTAAAGAAGCAGACAAGAGAAAAAGGCAATAACTGCAAATACTATTCAGTATATACACAATTCTGCAATACCATTAATAGATATAATAATTTATGAGTAGATACATAGCTAACTACATAAACCAGACAAGTGTGCTGGCATATGTAGTACACCTGTAAGCTTACACAGGTTTGGCAGAGATTATTTATACAAGTGGATTTGTTTCAAATACATATATGCTTAGAAATATAGTAGAGCATAAGGGGCAGAAGTTATGCAAACTTCTTAGCCATACCTTTAGTATCAGAGTCACTGGACGTGAGGACTGAAGTCTTGGGGGATGTTCACCTCAATTGGCATAGCACAGACTATAAAGACAGCAATCTTCACCCTACTTTGGTGAGTAGCAATGAGTGTCTTAAAAACTTGTGAGTAACCATCTAAGATACAACTGTCGGTTCCTCCCCAGCTGTACCAAAGAAGGCTGAATTAAGTCAAAGAGTCAAGGAAACTTTAGTCCAAAGGTCTAATGGACCACATAAACCAAAGCCTCCACTGTTCCAAGTCCAGAAGAATTAGATGGTGCCTGGTTACCATTACCAACTCCTCTGATTGAGATCTTGGTAGAATATTGTAGAAAAAGTCAGAAAAATACGAAACACAATTTAATCATAAAAGGACTAGTCTTGCTGGTCTGATAGAGACTGGTGGACCCTCTGAGATGATGACTCTTAAATGTCCTTCAAATCTGGAAAGGAGCTCACTCTTGCAGATCAAGTTTTAACCAAGCAAAAGACAAGCCTATAAAGTGAGCAGCAACACCCTCAAGGATATTATACTCAAACCAACCCCCAATGAGAGACCTAAAGGAAGCATTGACCCAAATCCACATTCAGGAGGAAGGAAGGAACAGGAAAACTTGTAACTTGAGGAAGGAAACCAGGAAGAAAGTGAAGAGAGCCCTGATATGCTGAGGAGATTGCCACCAATGTCCTGAAACAAAACATACATAAACTGCTGAATGGGTAAATACATTGCTCTGTAAACTTTTACCCAAACCACAATGAAGTGTTGAAGGGAAAGAAAACAAGCATCAAACACATTTACATAGCTACGCATGATTCCAAGAATTCCTAGAACCCTGTAGTCCCTTTCCTTTCTGTTTAATATTTAGATTCACATTGTTTTTATTCCTGTGATCATTTCATAATGGCAAAAGTTATAACTATCTGCATATTAAATAATGGTACATTCTTTAGCCAGGTAATCGTTAGGAAGGAAAACATCTTAATAGTTACATGGAGCAAATTAATTATGTTAGACTATAAAATATTAAAGGGCAGTTGGGGTGGCATAGTGGATTGCCCTTGGAACAGCTCACCGCAGTTCTGCCCTGTCCTACTGAGGCATTTGTCTATGAGTCAGAACCAATTTGATGGCATTGAATTTTGGTCTTAAAATATCAGGAGTCCCTGGGTGGTGCAAATGGGGAGTGCCTCCAGCTGGGAACTGAGGTTTCAGTCAGTCAGGGGTCCCCAGAATAAAGAGCAGGCACTATCTTTCTGAATACAAATCAGCCACAGGAAACACTAGGTAGCCTACTTTTCTTCGGGAACACAGGAAGGTGGCAGGAGCTGAAGCTGACTTGAAGTCAAGTCAGTTTGGGGAGGTGGAAAGGGAAATAGAATATTATGTGAATGCATTCCATTTTTAAGGAATGTTTATATCTAGATCTATAGTTTGCAAAGAGGTTAAATTTAAATACCTTACCATTTGAGTTCCCTTTTTACTCATTTCAAATTTGTTCTAGTTTCTAGATAGTTGTTCTTTAAGTTCTTTCCCTATTTGCTTTCTCTGATTTAAACATAATCAACTTGTTTTTTTTATAACAACAACAAAACAATAAAATGTAGCCAGTCACTAATACCAGAGATATGTTTAAAGACCTTTTCCTTTCAATAAAACTGTGGCAATTATATGATCATTTTTCCATTTCAGAGGATGATGAGTGAAGGGGTGTCACTCAGGTCATAGTCAATGAGGCCCATGTGTGGGCATGGCATTCTCCTGAGGCAGGAGACATTCTGGGGCTCAACTTACTCCCTGGGAGACATTGCAGCTGACAAAACACATGGAATTACACTGGTACCCTGAGTGGGAGGAGTCACGTGGAGGCCCCTGCCAGTGCTGAGATACTTACAAATCCACTGGATCCACAAGACTTCCCATCTAGTCATATGTGATCTTCTGAATTCTGAATTCAGTGTCATTGCATATGTTTCTTGAGTCTGGACAGAACTTTATAGATTGGTATCAGACATATGGGTAAATAACAAACTTATGGACTTGATGTGGACTGGGAAGCGATGTTTTCTTAATGTACAATTACTCTGTATAAATATCTTTCTAACACACATACACAGACACATGAAAGCAATATAAGAAACACAGACAATAAAACAGTATAAGTCACTTATACCATGCTGCCTGATCCAAAGTTATCTTCTTAGCTAATTTTCCAAATTTTGATTTTCTATGTTTGGACATTGAAATGGCTTGGTATTTCTCAGCATGGCAGGGGAGCATTCTTGATTGAAAGGAAATGAGCCATTGAGAAAGAGACTCCAAGTCTAAGCGGGCAAAGGGAGGCTATCTAAAAGCCAAGGCCTTTGAGTTGGTGCCATTGTAGAAGCTTGGCTTTTCTGCAAACTATTGCTACAGCAACTAAGGCCTCCTTTCTGCTCCGGGCTTTTCCTTCTTCATTACGTAACAATTTATGACAGCTCATGAATACCTAATTTGTTAGTGTCCCTAATTGTTTTGTGTATGCACTTGTCGTGCTGTCAATGTAGATAATGTCAGGTGTCTTTAAATTTATTTCTTTGTCTGCAGCATTGACCTAGGAATGCTTTAGAAAGGAAGGGCGATTTTTTCCTCCCTCTGATACCTTGGGAAGCTGGGGTGTAAATGAAAAGACCTTTTATCTTACATTTTTGTTTTGTTTTTGGGGCCTCACTGCCCTCTGGTGGTGGGAGTAGGAGGTCCAGCCTTGCTGCTGGATTTGAACCTCCAACCCAGTGGGCCGCAGTCCTGCACACAACCACTACGCCACTGCGGCTCAGCCCTTTTTTAAAATTTTGTTTTGTTTTGTTTTGTTTATCTTACATGTCTTAGTACCTTAAGAAATTAATACTGTGACTTCCACACTGTCCACTGGCGCATTGTGTCTTCTTCCTAGCGTCTTATAGCTTTAGTGTCCTGATTAAGAAGTTTCTCAACCCTCTCCAGTGCCAGTCCTCACCTCCCATCAGTTCCTCTATCTGGTCTGTGTGGGTGACCCTTTAATAGTCTTGAAGGAAATCCCCACCTCATGTATTTTTTGAGGTTTCCCCTCAGAACACAGAAATGCCAAACAGACTGCTATTGAAACGATTCTGACCCAGAGTAGCTAATGCTGCCCCACCCGACCGGGAGGCTTCTTTGGACTGCAGTCTTTACTGAAACTGATCACCAGGCCTTTCTTCAGCAGCACTACTGAGTCAGTTGGAATGGTTAACCTTCAGGTTAGTAGTTGAATGTGAAACCTTTAACTGCCAAACTTTAGGTTAATATTTGAGTGCAAAATGGATACATTTCTGTCAACCTCTGCAGCACCCTGGGTCTCCACTCTCGCCACATCCATACTGCTCCTCTATCCTTCTCTAGAGATTGATTGTAAGACCTCGGGGGGTGGGGGGGGAGGGGGGTGTTGAGCCGCATCTTGTGGTGGCTTCTCAGGGCTGTCAAGTCCATAGCAGTTGACTCACAGCAACCACACAGGGAGCGTAGAGGTGGAATGGTGAGTTTCCATGGTGAGACTGTAAATCCTTACAGGAGAAGCAAGCACAGTCTTCTCATGAGGAGTGGTAGATGATTTTGTACTGTGAACCTTGAAGATGGAAGCCCAACAATGCACAACCCATATGCCCCCAGGGCTCCTGTGTGGTGGCTTAGGTGAATATGTATAAAATACATGACTCCTCATGAGACAATTGACAGAGATTGCTTCTGACTGGTCACAGTCCCCTCAATGTATCAGGCTCTTTCTGCCTACGCCATGGGATCCCTGTTTTCATTTGCTTAGCTTTCCTGTCCCTTTCTGCTCTCTGAGTTTTACTGTTGCTCTTCTAAGGTTGACTATTTGAAGACATGTTCATCATGTGTGTCACTGTTCACCTTAAAAATCCACCTGTCACTAGAGGCAGGGACTGTTCCTCCGTGAACACTAAAAAGTCCATCTTCGACTGACTAAGAATTATCAATAGAGGCAAAGGTTCCCCAGAGTCTCAGAGTATGATTTAAAAGTAAGAAGGTTATTAGTGTTGTTAGTAAAGGGGGAAGGAGGGAGTGACATGGAGCAGGGAGAGGGCAGGGGGTTGCTGTGCAATGCTTCCCAGAGCAAGGAAATTGCCAGTGTATAAAAGAGGTTCAACTGGGGAAATAACTTCAAGTTTATTCATGGTGGTGTGGGGGGATTTCCAGGAAATGGCTCAATTGGGCAAAGTAGTGCTGACCAGACCAAAGTACAGCAATTCTTTACAATGGGTTCTGCTGCAAAGGCATCTAGTTGGAATGAACTGGACTTATTCTGGGCTATTGTGTGCACATATTATATGGGAGGTCATGCTCATTGTCAGGATGAGTTGTTCAGAATTGGTGTTTTCTGGAAGAAAAAAAAAGGCATTCAAGGCAAAGTTCCTCCCTCTTAGCCAGAAAGAGAGCATGGTGATGTGCAAAAGTGTGGGTCTATCTGACTAGAATATCTGGTCTATGAAAGTAAGTGATCTGGGTGCTTTCCCACTACACAAAGAATCTCTTCTCCCCTTTTACATAAGCTTTTTTTTAATTGAGATTAATATATATATTAAATCATTCCATAATTCAATCATGTCCAGTAGAATTGTACATTTTCATACTCCAGAAAAATAAATAAAACATGCTGTATCACAAGGGTTGTACTTCAATGACATAGCACTTCTGAGAGGCCCCTGATAAGTACAATCAAAAACTAAACAAAACAATCCAACAATCCATAAAATTTTGAAAACTAGATCTGGTCCCACATACATCAGAGGAGAAATCTCCTGACAAACTGTAACCATGAGAAGCCATGGCAAGTTTTAACTGCTACATCTTTGTCTTTTGCTTGGATGAAAGTTGATCTCCAGGAGTGAGTTCATTTCCAGGTTTTACAGGCATTTAAAGGCCAAACATAGTCTCATGGATTCTATCAGTCTTTATAAGGTCAGTAAAATTTGGTCCTTTTTATTAACTCGAATTTTGTTCTATGTTTTTCACTCACTCTGTCCTGGAATTTCTTTTGTGATTCGAGTCATATTGGGTGGTATTAATAGCCAGGCTCCATTCATCCTACTTCTTATGGTCTCAGACTTGTGGTGGCTGTAGTTCTTGTGGTCCACTTGTTCTTTGTATTACTGAGATCATGATGTCTTGATTTGAAGATTTTACCCTTATTCCAGATCATTGGGGTGGAACGAGTATGAAAAGGATGAAATGTTTTAAAATATCCCCTGAGTAGTATACCACTCAATATTTTTTCTCTTGGCATTATTGGTTTGTGGTTTTTTTCCTCCTCCTGATTTTACTTCTGCTATGAACCTCTAATTTCTCAGACACAGTAGCCATCTATAAAGGATAGTGCTGCTTTGCATTCCTTCAATGTTGGATTGTGTGAAATTGCACATAGGGACCACACCACTGTACTGCTGGTGAGTTGGTTGTAGGTGGTGGATGGGCCTCAGAACAAGGCAAAGATTATATCCTGTCCTCAACCCAAGGGTTGCAAAAGCGCATACAATCTTTGTTATTTCATGCTAGAGAAAAGCTTCTTTGAGTTAGTCTGGGTAGACTAAAGAAATCAATCCACAGAAGGTCATGTATATGAGAGAGTTTTACATAAATGGTAAGTGAACATTAAGAAAGCATCCTAACTCAGCCCAGTCTAAGCCCATAAGTCCAACATCATCCCATATGCATGACACCAGTCTACACAGTCCTCCTCAAACTCACTTGCAATGACACCAAATGCATGATGATCACAGGCCAGTGAGTAGAAGTCTTTGAACCAAATGGTGGTGTGAGCAGGGGTCTGAGGTCACCATGCAGTTCCTCCGCATCCAGGGCTGCATCAGGGCAGGTCCATGAGGGTTCTCCTCAGGGATGTCTCACAGGAAGTGAAGCAGGAACTAGCTAAGGCAACTGCACACTGGTCTAACCATCAGAGAGCAGGAGACAAGAAAGGCAAGGTTTGCAGAGAAATTTGCTACTACCTACCACACGCTAATATACATTCTATGGTGCAGCTTCCTCATCTGTAAGTAGTAATAAAGACTGCCTCAAAAGGTTTTTATATATGTCTCTGGTAAATGCCCCCCCCCCCGACCATGGACAAGGTATGTGAATAGCTTTGTTATCACGCAGAAGGCTTTAGAAAGTGGAATGTTCCAGACACATTAAGGCTAAAATTCAGCATCTTATCACTTGCTCTCCTGTATGGTTCATTTACATTTGTTCTTATTTTTAATATTTTCGGCTGAATTTTCAATTGAGGTTTTTATTTGTGTTCCTTTGTGACTTTTGTTAGTCTTTAACATTTTTGTAAAAGTTTTTCTGCATGTGAAATCTAGGAAAGGTCAATCTAGAGACTTTAACTGGGTTAATGGTTCTTTGGGGATTTGGCAGGGGAGCTTGGAGGGGAACTAACAATGAGAGTACAAAATGAAGAAAATATTCTAAAGCTTAGTACAGTATTGATTTTACTTTGTGCTTGCCTGCACATCACCCTTCTTGATATGACGTAAGTATTGAATTTCATGATGTGAGAACTATACAAGTATGTACCCACACCTCTTATACTCCCAATCCCTCCCAGCCAAAACTGTAAAAACCTCCACTAGTCAGAGCTTTCATAGTATGCATTTTCCCCACCAGGTGAGCCTCTAGCTTCACACTCTCAGTCAGTATACCCAGTGGCATCTCTGGGGAAGGTTCTCTCTGGTCACAGTGCATTTTTTTATAACAGCAGTTTTACGCAAACCTTGTTTTTCATGGTGGCCAATTTAAAAGAACAGTGCGTGCTGTGAAATTTTGTCTCCTGCTCTGGAAAAATGCTACAGACATTGTTGTGATGTTGAACAGGGCTTACAATGAGAGTGCTATGGGAAAAATTCAAGTGTACAAGTGGTTTTCTCATTTCAAAAAAGGTGAAATGATGATTGATGACAAACCTCCTTCTGGACGTCCATCAACTTCCCAAAGTGATGACAATGATGACTTGTAGTGCATTCAGAATTCATTCCACCAAGTCAAACTGTTGTTACTCAAGCTTTCTATTTAGCGATTCTGAAATGATTGTGTTACAGTGTACAACAAAAACAGCCTGATTTGTGGCAGAGAGGGGACATGTTTTGTCACCACAATAGAGCATCTGCTCACATAGCCAACTCACTGTACCAATTTTGGGAAACATCCAGCATGCCTCTTTTGGTCCACGCACCTTACTTATCTGGCCTCACTCTGTGTAACTTCTTTTTGTTTTCACAAATGAAGAGGCACATGAAAGGACAGCGATTTGACAATGTAAAAGAGGTGAAAAGAATCAAAGGATGTGCTGTCAGCCATCAAAAGAGATGAGTTTGAAACATGTTTCTAAGAGTGGAATTGCAGATTTGACAAATTGATTAAGTGTAATGGAGAGTACTGTGAGGGTTATAAGGTTGTTTTGCAAAAATGAAACAAAACAAACTTAAATACCTAAGTTTTTTAAAGAAAAAGTCTGGTATTTTTGTGCACCCCTTGTATGCCAATAAAACTGTCGTGTATGGGGATTCAATGACATGATGTGTGCAAGTATTTAATAGAATATCTGGCTCATTCATTCCACTAAGTCTGTATTCATTAACTGTATACAGTCAAGATTTGTGACTGGAGCTCCAGGATATCTATAACAACTCCATTGTCCTAGTTTTGGTTTACTGCCTACCTTTTGCTTCCAGTTGGGAATTTTAGACTAGGACCAAGAGCTGTTATTCAAGCTCGATGCCCCAAAGTCATCAAATTCTCCTAAATCTATCTATATAATAAAGGCACAATGAAGATCAGTTGCAATTTGAAGGGTTGGCTTGTATGTCACTTTAATGATAAGCAGTTTGTATTCTACTTCAATTGTCTCTAACACCTCTGTTAAATCATCAGGGACCTCTTCTTCAAACATAACTCAGGCATTACTATTCCTTCCTTTACTGTCTTCTAGCCAACTGATGCATGGTTCCATGGTGGCCATATTTTGTCCCTTGTCATTCAGAGAGTCAAGATGGTTTAGTTGCTCTTTCAGACAGTCCTGCTTAATTCTGCAGAAAAAGTAGATCTGGTGAGTGATGATAAAAAATCAAGACCTTGTCTTTCAGAGTTTAAAAATTCTCCAACTTGCTATTTCTTTTGAACACATCATATTTTCTTGGCTAAATTACATTTCTTAATCTAATTTTCAAATTCCAGAAGCAGGCATGAAATCATTTTATCAGTAGTTTTACTCTATTGCCAATTAATGCATTTTATTGAACTTCTCATATTCAGTGTCACAATTCCTATATTAACATCATTAAACATTAAAATGAGTTGGTTGAAATTTGATGTTTCCTTTACTAATTGTTTCAATATTAGTGATTTTGGTTCATTCTGGTGATAGTTTTATAATGTGTATGGATCCAGAGGTAGTTCTGCAAACAGAACAAGGGAATATTGCATGGTTTAAAATCAGGGTTGTGGGGCTGAGCCCCAGTGGCGTAGTGATTGTGTGTGAGACTGTGGCCCACTGGGTTGGAAGTTCAAATCCAGCAGCAGCTCTCCAGGAACAAGGCTGGGCCTCCTACTCCCACCACCAGAGGGCAGTGATGCCTGACCCCTCCAAAAAACAGAAAAAATAAATAAATTCAGGGCTGTATCCTCTCATCGTAATTTTTCGATCTGTTTGCTTAGTAAATAAGCAGAGGAACTAGATTGCATGAAGAAGAATTCGGCATCAAGATTGGAGGAGAGCTTATTAACAACATGCAATATGAAGCTGACACAACTTTAAGTGTTGAACGTGAAGAGCACTTGAAGCATTTGCTGATCAAACCCAAGGATTGCAGCCTTCAATATGGAGTACCACTCAATGTCACAGAAACAAATACCTTCACAACTGGGCCATGATAAACAGAGAGAAGATTGAAATCGTCAAAGACTTCATCTTGCTGGGATTCCCAATCTATATTCACAGAAGCAGCAGTCAGGAGATCCAGTGAAGCATTGCACGGGGTAAATCTGCTGCACCAAAAAGACTTTTGGAAAGTATCGAAAGGTAAGGATGTTACCTTGAGGACCAAACCGCACCTGACTCAAGCCATTGTATTTTACATTGCCTCAGGTGCATGTGGAAATTGAACCATGAATAAGGAAGACCAAAGAAGAATCAATGCACTTGAATTATGCTGTTGGTAAAGGATATTGCAAGTACCATGGACTTCCAAAAGAACAAGCAGGTCTGTTTTTGAAGTACAGTCAGATACTCCTCCGAGGCGAGAATGGCAAGACTTTTCATCTCATGGACTTCTAACCTGTTTCTGTGAGTTGGGATCGACATGGCAATGTCTAAGAACAACACCAAGATTTTTATTTCTCTGCAAAATTTCTCATTTTTCTTTCATTTTGTTTTTAATCTCTTACTTAGTTTTGAGACAGTTATTTCTTTCTCTACCATTAGTCATAGTAAGCTATTGGTGCTCACTAAAAGATAGAAATAGGAATTCACTTGAAAATGTAAAATTGGGGTTATTTAATTTATTGCAGATAAAAAGAATAGTGTGTAGAGTAAGCATTCACTTTGTTGAAAAAGAATCTATTTCATTATATAAAAAACACAAAGAATATTCATCTAGGGAAAAGCCATGCTTGCATGTGATTGGTAGTGTGTTGAATCTTTCATAGAGTTTTCTGTGGTAATTTCTGTACTGACTCTACATTGCCTTTGCCAAGAAGAAAGAAAAAAAATTGGTGAGAAGATGCTGAGGGATTTATTTTGTTTTGCTTTAAAATTTTCCTCGGTCATTTTAGATCAGGCTTTCCAGCTGCATTCATCTGGTTTGATTTTCATTTTCTTACCAAGAGAGTAATATTATTTCTATTGTTATAATTAAGTTTTACAGTGGAGTCTAAAGTGTATTTTAATTAAAATTCCTATGCTGAATATGTTGTTTTCCCCCAACCTTTTCTTATTACAAACAAGGCAGAGAAAAATTATTGATTCAAATAGTAAATAAAAGAGACCATAACCGTTCTAGAAAAGATTTAAAATGTTATAAGATATAGCAAACCAAAAGAACAAACACTCTCATCAAGTTGATTTTGACTCACAGTCCATTTCACTATAGGACAGATAGAACTGTCCCTTGGGTTTCTGAGACAGTAACTCATCTTTCTTTCAGGAAGCAGCTGGTTATTTCCACACATAATTCACTGTGCCATCAGGCCTTTACAAGCCAGAACAGAAAGTTGAAATTTTTCTGAACTGTTTGCTTTTTGATATCTTGACTACTTTACGCTTACTTTCATTATGGCTAGTCCCACAGTACCTTCTTGTCCAAGCACTGAGGGGGAAGGACAGTATATGTGTTTCACTCTGAGGTAGAACAGGGTTAAGTTTCTGTTCCTAGTGAGGTAGGTCCCTTGCTAAGGGTCCCTTCCTTTAGCATTACAGTGTAGACAGTAAGATGCTATCATGATCAGACAAAGCTCATGGGCATTTGTGAGAGGGTGAAAAAATACTGAAGCTATCTGCTACATGGAAGATAAGTGTTTCAAGATAAAAATAAAAACAAATGTTTCATGTCTTCTTCACTTAATAAATATTTGTGTGAATAAATATTCCTGGGACTCAGTTTTGATAGAAATAATTGAAATCAAATGCTGATTTTAATATTCTCCCGGCTCATAAATGAAACAGCACAGGTAGAGGGTATAAGAGAAAAATACAGCGTGGGAAGTTGGTAAATAGTTTGTGATAGTCAGATTTGTTGTGCCAACCTGGCCTTAGGAACTTGTGGGCTTAATCAGGTTGCAGTTTGATTGGAGGGCAAGGATCAATGGCTCTGCAAGGCCCGTCCCCCTCTGGTGATTGGAACCTGCTGCTTTAGCTACTTCTCTGCCTTAACCTGTGAGTTACATTACTTGTGGGCCCAGTCAGCCTGTGGATTGTGTCTCTAGAGCTTGAGGCTCCTTTGTGACCCACTTTGCCATGAGGCTGGTGCATATATCACTTGAGCTTGAGACTAGAGGATCCTGTCACGTGGCATTGCTTGCATTTGATCCTCGTATCTGGGCCTGCTTTGCTAAGCTCCCAAGCTACTGACTGTTGGTGACCCATTCTCCTGTTTGCTGCCTCTGGGCATACTCTGCTTGTCTTGCCCAAGGGAGGACTCTGCTGTGTGTTTCCCTGACCTTGGACCCAGCAACCCATGTGAGTTGAAGGACTTCCAGTATATTAACTCTTTCACAGATGTGAGTTGAACTGAGTCCTCTGTATTGCTGTGTGGACTAATTAGCTGGTATATTTCAATTTGTTGTATAAACCTATCCATAAATATATATATATACACATATACATACATACATATACATATAATCATGTGTCCTGGTTTTATTTCTCTACAGAACTCTGACACATAGATTAAAAGGTAGATAGATGATGGATAGATTGATAGGTAAAACAACAAAAAGTTGCTGTTGAGTTGATTCTGACTCATGGTTTCCCCATGTGTGTCAGGGTAGGACTGTGGATCATACCATTTGCAATGGCTTGTTTTCCTTGGATATTTCCATAGATGACCATTTCTTCATCCTGAGACACCTCCTGGTGGACTAGAAGCTCCAACATTTTGGACATTAATTATTGCACTACATAGGGACCTCAGTTGATAGATAGATGATGATAAATGATAGATAGATAAAGAAAGAATTATTATATGTCTTGATTGATTAGACTGATGTTGACAGCGCCAAATCCTAATCACTAGACCACCAGGGATAGGCTATGATGTTGCGTTAAAAATCTTCCCAAGGCTGTGTTGGCAAAGGTTCCATCTGGGTTAATTTAAGGAAATTGTATTGGTCTGCTAATGATACCAGAATGCTTTAAAGACTTTGCCACCCACAGATGCTCTAAATTTACATAGGAAACGATTATGAGACTTCCCAGAAAGATTTTGACTAGTGCATTTTAAGAAAAACACAAAACTGTTTTAGGAAAAATGGAATAGGAAGACAATGGGATTCATTCACAATAATTTTGAAGTGTGTGTGAGTGTATGTGTGTGTAAAATAATGCAAATGTAGTTGAATCATGTAAATTCTTATATGAGAACCTTTGCATCTGAGATAGTGCCAATCTTTTTTGCCGCCCAGAAACCAAGAAGATGAAAAGAGAGCCACACCACAATCATCAGGAGGAATGAACTGGCAAATCTAGAAAGTGGTGATTAAAGATGTTACTAGGATTTAATAAAAGGAAGAAAATATCAATAATACTCACAGGAGATTGTCATGAAAGAAATAACAACAGTATGAAAAAGATTCAAGAACTCAAGAACATCAATCTTGGACCATTCACTAAAGACACAAACTAACAGCCAGACACATCTGAAATCATATATATATATATATATATATATATATCAATGCTTACAAAGACAGTGGCAGGATATACACAAAAAAGGTTAAACTTGTACAGGGGAGCAAGTAAACTTCTAAATTATTTTTTTACATTTTTCTTCCTCTAGGCATTTTGAAAAATAAAATATTTATATATTGTACCTTTAAATAGGTAATTAGGAGAAGTAGTTGGCATCCAAATGGCCTAATTATTTCAAATAAAAATAACCCCATGGTCTACAAAAATCTGGCCACTTCCCTGTTTAAGTCAATACAATTCTATTTTCATCTATCAGGAACAAGAAAGGAAGAACAGACAATGGGTTTCATGGTTTTTTCTTTGCTCTAAGGGTTAGCATGACCTGGGACTCATCACCAGCCACAGAATTCACAGAACATACAAGTTTAAGTCAGGTATTTAACTTTTTTCTCGATGATTAGTATGAAACCCAACAAGAATAGGAGAATAAAGAATTTGCAATCACTCTGCTGCATGAGAATTTTGTGGTTTTCAAGGGAACTCCCAAATTATGTTTGGCCGGGTGGGGGGGGGGTGGCCAGAAGGCTGGGGAGAGAGCTTCAAAAAATCATGCCAACATGTCATTATCTTTCAATTCTGTTTTTTTCCTACAAAATCGTCCAAATTGCATTGGGTAAATCTGCTGTACAAGACCTCTTTAAAGTGTTGAAGAGGAAAGAAGTCACTTTGAGGACTAAGGGGTGCCTAGCTCCAGTCATAGTATTTTCAATCCCTTCATGTGCATTGGAAAGTTGGACTATGAATGAGGAAGACCATGGAAGACTTGCTGTGTTTGGATTATGGTGTCTCCAAAAAAATATTCAGTATACCTTGGACTGCCAGGTGAACAATAAACCTGTCTGGAAAGAAATATATCCAGAATGATCTTTAGAAGTGAAGATGGTGAGCCTTCATCTCATGTACTTTGGATTTGTTATCAGGAAAGACCAGTCCCTGCAAAAGGGCATCATGCTTGGGAGAGGTCAACAAAAAAGAGGAAGACCTTTGCCGAGACAGATTGACATAGCGACTGCAACAAAGGACTCGAAACAACCGTGACAGTGGCCCAGGGTTGGGTTGTTCATGGCGTCACTATGGGTTGGGACTGACTCAAGGGCATCTAACAGAACATTTACATATGTATGCACAGTGGCATCTAACAACATATGTTAACATACTGTACTTTTTGAACCATAAGACGCACTGCTTTCCCCCCTGAAGTGTGTGTGTGTGTGGGGGGGGGGAGGAACGAGGGTGCGTCTTATGATCCAAAGGTGTGGTACCCCAGAATATTTTAGTATACTGGTACTATTTGGTTCAGAATATTTTTTTCTTGTTTTCCTGCTCTAAAAGTTGGTTCTGTCCTATGGTTAAAAAAATACAGTATATACACACATATATATGTTTTGGGGTATGATCTTCTGGGTACTTGACTTTGTCAGATAAACTTCCATATAATTGTATGTAAATGAATATATATGTATATATTGAACATGTGTGTGAATTATCACTTAAAGTCATGATTTTAAGAAACAGGTGACATTTCATTGCTCTAGAAAAGCACATGCAAACATAGTTGTCAAGCAAGTTGGTAGTGTGAAGGAATATCATGGCGTGCCACTCACCAAGCTACATGGGAGTGTAATGGAGGACTCACTCTTTCTTTTCTGAATTCCTTTGCTCCCTCCAGCAGGACCCCTAAAAGCATCTTGGTGATTAGTGTATGAGCTTACACTTTGGGCTACAAAGAACTAGGGCAGCAGTTTGAACTTACCAAGGTGTGCTGTGGAAGAAAGGTGAGGCTCCCTGCTTTCAGAAATGTAAAGAGATAGTTCTCTTTCCTGTAAGGTCTCCACGCGCTAGAATCGTGGTGATGGCAATGGGTTGGAGAGTTTGAGGGGACAGTCAGTAGAAAGGCTCACAGAGGTCAAGCAACTTTTTTTGTGTGTGATGCACATGCTTTTTTAGTGACTTTATTGAGGCGTGACCTACTCACCATGATATTCACCTGCTTTTAGTGTAAAGTTAACTTTTTAGTAAATTTATAGAGTCTTTTAGCCCTCACCACAGTCTTTGGTGCGGAGCATTCCCCTGCACTTGGTATTTGTCAAACGATTGCTGTGTTGCTTTTTGCTGCCTTTCTGGGTACACCTTCTCTTCTGTAGGCAGCTTGCTGTCTGCTTGGGAGACATTAGAATGCAAAGGAAGGGGCATTTAGCCCTTAGGTCAGAAGGGTCACAATATGATTTTCAAAGCAAGACGAAGGTTGTTACAAAACAGTCTGCTGATTTGAGATAATACTTAAAAATCTTTTATGTCCTCCTTAATACAATCTACTATCCCCCCAGAGCCAAACCATGAAGTCTTGTCCATAAGACAGACGATACCATCGTATGCCTTTCATGAGCATCCACTGGACTAGAGTCAAGAAGAAGGTAGAGATTTAAGGTAGAAGTAGTCAAAGAAATAAATATTGCTACTTTTAACATGAGCTAAGTAGAGAGAGAAAGACATTGAATCAAGAAGAGACAAGAACTGAAAGACTTCCCAGTCTTTGCTTTGACATTCCTTGGGATCGAACCATAGGGAATGTGGGTGAGGGAGGTGGAGAATACTTGAGAAGTTATATGACTGAAACACTGGGGCCAACAACAGTGATCTTTACCAATTCCTTTTTGAGGAAGCTACCTTACAGTCCCCTCAAAGCAAAAATGACGATGTTAGGGACAGCCTCTAGTTAGCTTCTCAGTGGGTAGAGGTGATTCAAAAGGGCTTTCTTGTCCTCAAAGGAGGATGGCCTGAATCATATCCCTTTGATCATCCCTAGGGTGCTTCTCTGATGAGGAGGAAAGTGGAAGCCCTGTGATGGGCCTGCCTTCCTAGGGATCTGATATAGAGCACAAACCCAGAGTTCTAGTACATCAAGAGCCAAGGTGAGACCGCTATAGTGAGGAGTGCACCCAGGTTCTGACCCAGTTGAGAAAAAAAAGGTCATGAGTCAGATAGGAAAGTGTTAACAACATAGTGAAGTCAGATTGCCCAGAGATAAAGGGATCAGCAGGCACTGTGCTGACCCCACACAATCCCACCATTTGAAGTTGAACAAGCCATTCGAGATAGAATTAGGAGGGGAGGGAGCAGACATATGAGAGATAAAATATTTTTAATATAATAAAGCTAAACGTTGATTAACTGCCCCACTTAATTTATGAGACATAACTCAGTATAAACCAGACTGAGGCAAATAAAGCAAAGTCTATGTCTCCTTTCAGCAAGGAGGATTGGAAGATGGGTGCTCATGAGGAAGTCCAGATAAATAAGACATCTGAATAAAGATACCTTAATTTCTCCCTTGTATGAAAGTAATTTTGTCGCTGATAGCCCCAAGACACATAAAATTAGCCACCACTGTCATTGCCATGCACACCAACACTGTCTTCAGGATGTACAAGGTACCAAAGGTTAAAATTCCTGCAGGTAGCTCTCCTTTCTGCTGATGGAGTGGCCTAGGATAAGCAAGGTAAAGAGAGAAAAGACATTCGTGTCAAACATGTCCATCATGTGATAACTCTCTATGAAAGTATTCATTCATCTATTTACCCATGCCCTCAAACTCTCAGTTTAAACAAAGTAGTATAGAGAGGCCTGAGATGAAATTGCCTTTTTTTTTTTGTGGGCATCACTGCCTCTGGTGGTCGTGGGAGGTACCCAGTGCCGCTCCTGAGAGCCGCCGTTGGATTTGAACTGCCAAGCCCGCAGGCTGCAGTCCCACACTCAGCCA
The DNA here is from genome assembly GCA_004026705.1 of Nesogale talazaci. Taxonomy (NCBI): domain Eukaryota; kingdom Metazoa; phylum Chordata; class Mammalia; order Afrosoricida; family Tenrecidae; genus Nesogale; species Nesogale talazaci. The sequence continues at coordinate 18,010 of PVJH01003722.1, read as the reverse complement.
CTTACACCACGGGGCTCAGCCCGAAATTGCCTTTCTATGCCTGGAGTGGACTTCCTGAGTCTCAAGACAGCCTACTCACCATCTCCATTACTTCCCACTATGTAATCCTTGAACACTTTCTTTAGGTACTCAGTTTGACAGAACATGGAATGGGGATGCTTTCTGAAAAATGCTCTATCTTAAATCCATGTATTCAATTGTCATTGAAAGATGGGCTTCAGCCATAGAATCATTGACAGAGTGTTGAGGTATATTGTGGAACACTGCTTACCTAGGAGCATCGGTTAACCAGAGGACAAAGCACATATCTGCAATCACAGAGATCTATAGGGCAGGATTGAGGCTAGAACTTCCCTATCCTATCTGAAATCCCAGAGTGTTTTCTCTGCACATGTTGTCAGGTCTGATAATTAAAAGTAAGAAATCAACCATACAAGAGGCTGATTATATCAGAGTTAGGATTTATATTTGCTTCCACTGTTATCAGATTTCTTGGTGTAGTGCTGAGCATTTCAGGACTCAGGCGATTCTTAATGGGAACTATTGCAGAGCCACTCTTAAAATTATTTGATGTCAGCAAGCCTTTGTTAAATATTAAAATCTGTGGGAGATTTAGCGGCAGCTCTGGCAAATCTTAAATTTCCTCACTCCAATTTTGCCTATTAAATATATTGCTCTGTTTTCTCTTTGAGTTTTTTAGCTGATAAGCGTATTCCCAACTCAACACTCTGATGCCGTGTTTTTTGATCTCCTAATATGCACTTTGTATTGATTTACAAATCAATAGAGACCTAGTTGGTATTTTATAACATATCTGTTCTGTCTGATACTGTGTAGGTCAGAAAATACACCCAAGGTACAGGTTTCCTTCATATGCATTTTTATCATGGTATGTATGTTCTCTTAGGCCAGCAGCTCTGTTTCACTCTGGTCCCTAATTTGAATGAAGCGGTGGTAGCAGAGAAAACAAATCCATGAAACATTGAATTTTCTAATATTAGTTGGTGGCCTTATTTTTCAAGTTGATAGCACAACAAAAGAGACTTTGGGAGAGCAATTGTGGAACATAAGCATGATGACAGTTTTGCCCAGAAGTGTTCAATACAATATGTCAGTTTAGCAGTTAATTGTTCTTTTATTGCTTTTCACGTTAGTCCAATCTTTTCAGCCAGAAAGGCCACACTGTTTAGTAGAAAGAAGAGACACATGATAATCAATGAATTTGGATATCAGCTCTGCTACATACTCTACCAGGTAGGTGACTTCCATAAAATTAATTCACCTCTCTGATCCTCATTTCCATACTAAAGAATTGAGTAGGAAATTTGTCTCAAAGGATGAGAGATTTGTATAAAAACTATCTAATGCAAGTGCCTAGTGTAGTGTCTGTCTAGTCCAGAAACCAAACCAAGTCCATGATGGATTCTATCTGATGGTGACTCTCTGGGTTGCAGAATAGAAATGCCTGTGAGATTTTTTTCAAAGGATGTGAGCTTGCAAAAAGAAGTACCTGGGTCTGTCTTCAAAAATACCTCTGGACATATTAAATCCAACAACATTGTAGCTCGTGGCTGATTGCTTCTTCATCTGTCTCATGAATAGACTGCTCCACAGACACTCGAGACATGATAGGCATTAATTTTAATCTGGATTCTCTGGAAGAAGACTCTGAGTCAAGGAGAAAAAAGCTTGGGAGGTGAGCCGAGGGTGACAGTCAATGCAGGGTACATTTACAAAGCCTAGCATCTCTCTATGTAACTTAAATGCAATCCTCTTAGGTAACAATAGGCAGCAATGATAAATATGCTTTATGATATTTTTAAATAGTTGGTAAATTTATTTATGAGTGTCTATTAATTATTAGTTGAGGGCTGCTGGATTACATTTTCAAAGTTTCAGGCTTGTTTGAAGTCAAGAGGCAGAGTCGCTTCTGGCCAAACTAGAAATATCCCAGGAAAAGATATGAAGGTACTAAGCCTCACTGCTACTGAGTTGATATCAACTCACAATGACCTTGTGAAGATTACAACACTTAAGAATCAGAGATCTTCTTCCTAAATGAGACACCCATTGAACCCCTTTGTACGACATTTGGCTAAGTATCACCACTGTTATCTATTCATGAACTTCTGTTCCCCTCTCTCGCTAACCATTGGGTTGCAATCACTTAAATGCCATCAAATTAGTTCCAAAGCACAGAGACTCTATGAGCATCAGAACAACATAGTGTTAAGTTCTGCCTTATCCTCATAAAAATTCTTATGTTGAAGTCACTGTGTGGACCCATCACATTGAGGGTCTTCCTCTTTTCCACTGAGCAGCTACTTTACCAAACATGGCATCTTTCTTGATAGCAAGTCCAATATTCAGTGACACAGTATCACTCTCTGCTTCTAAGGAAGATTTTGATTGTGCTTCCTCCAAGATAGAGTTGTTCATTCATCTGATCATTTTTGGTATAGTTAATATTCTTTGCTAAGACCACAATTCAAAGCCACTGACTCTTCATTGGTATTTCTGATTCATTGGAAGGATTTCGATCATAAATGGTTGAAAATACCACAGGTTGGATCAAGCTGACTTCAGTCCATAAAATAATATCTTTACTTTGTAAGACATTGAAATGTTTCCATGCAGCATATTTTCTCAACCCTATACCACTTCATTTCCTAACTTCTGCTCCCATTAGCAGTAGAGTCTACTTATTTTAGGCCACGAGGATATGAAATACTCTGCTATTTTATGAACCGGTTTTCACATGGTTGTTGCCATTGTTTGGTGTCATTGATATGAGTTCTGATCCTATGGACCTTGCACCACAGAACAAAACATGGGCTGGTCCTGTACCGACCACAGAATTGCTTGAACTTATTGTTGTAGTCACAATGTCAGTCGATCTTCTTGAGGACCTTCCTTTTCATTGCGCCTCTAATTTACTAATCATAAAGTTCTTCTTTAAGGAACTGGTACCTCCTGAAAACATGTCTAAACATGTAAGATGAAATATCACTATCTCTGCTGTTAAGCAGCATTCTGGCTGTACTTCTTCCAAACCAGATCTATTTGCCTTTTAACGGTCCAGGGTACTTTAAATATTCTTCTCCAGCACCATAATTCAAATTCATGGATGCTTCTTCAGTCTTTGTAATTCAAATGGTTGGCAGCTATAAATTAGCCAAGGTGAGAGCCTTTAGACCACAGACTAAAAAGACAAATGCTACAAATAGTTTTTAAAGAACAGATTTGTCAGTATTTAACTATCTCTATCCCTCCTGTCCCCATAGATTGAGAACAGGACTTAGAAGCAGTCTTGGGAGTCTTGTGATCCTGAGTTAAAACTCAGTGAATTATGACACCTTGGAGCTGTGTAGCCATGAGCAAGTTATTTAATACCTCTGAGTTTCACTGCCCTAGTCTATAATGGGAGGCTAATATGAAACTTGTAAAACTATAGTGAATATTAAGTACAGTGAACTATCATGTGTACTTTTAATGTTTGTATCAAAGATTATTCATGCAAGTGTGTTGACCTTCTCTCCAGGAGCATTACCTAAATAGGGAATGCATTATGGAAATCAGCTTTACAGAATTGTCATTGAAGCTGATTTAGAAAAAGTTTATAAGAGGATCTAGAAATTCTTCTGACTAACTGACATTATTAAAGCACTGAATTTCCAACATGTACAATTTCCAATGTATGCCTTTGAAAGGAAATAAAGGGGGAATAGAGAAAGCTGTTTCTTCTGTGTTGCTGACCCCCTGGAGATCAACAGCTTACCATAGAGATGAGACAGGGACAAATGAGGGTGAGATGCTTTCTGCTGGCATGTCTGCCTGTATCCACCACTGCATGTGACCTCAAAGACTATTGGAGAGACTGGGCAAGTATTTCACTCTTTCTAGGGTCCAAGAGCCAAGAGACATCAAAATAATGGGTTAGGAAACCATTCGCAGACAGCTAAATAAAGTCTTATTTAAAAAATACTCTATTCAGGAGCTACTGAATAGATGCCTTGCTTAATTTTAGAACTGCTGTGGAGCTTGATAGTGCATTGGAGCATGCATTGAGCGACAAACTGCAAGGTCAGTGGTTTGAAACTACTAGCTTTTCTGATGAAAAAAGATGAACCTTTCTGTTCCCATAAAAACGGAAAGTTTCAGAAACCAAAAGGACAGTTCTACTTTGTCCTGCAGTGTTGCCATGAGTCGGATTTGCCTTGGTAGCAGTGGGTTATACCTTTCATTATGGACTAGTAATTGTCCTTTCTCTACCATTCCTGGCCAAGCGTTTCTATTATAGTTATCTTGTCTGGTCTAATTATATAATTTTGTGTATGTTGTCTGACAATTTGCAATTTTAGTTTATGAGTTGTTGGATCAAGAGCTCCAACCAAGGAGTCTCACCAACCCCTAGACGTGATACAGATCCCAGATTTCAACCTGATTGCATGTGCCCTAAGATCTGTGAAGGAGTATGTATCTCATGCGAGAAGAATATGAATAATTTGGGCCCAGAGAGTTGACTCTGATAGATTGCAAAATATGCCCTGAAAATCCTCCCATCCCAATGTGCATGCCACTTGGTAGCTTGACACTCTGTAGTGTAACAAAGTGCCTGTCACCAAAACTTAAGGTCTCCTTCATCCCCATCTTTTATCCTTTTATTGATGCTATCCTGATGGTTAGAATTGACCAATAGAGTATGGTGCAGGTGATAGTGTGTGGCGTCACTTCAAAATTTCACAAGACTGTTGTGAATACTTATTTTAATTTGCCATCACTTTGTGAGAAAGCCTGGTCTGTGCTCTTTGATCCTGACAGCCCACAGGGATAGAAAGGTCCATTTGTCTCAACTTTCCCAGAAATCTCAACTTCCTACTCTGTTGGGTGAGTAAACCATGCAGAATTATCCAGTTAATCAATATTTTTAAAAGAAAAATACATTGTTTTTATAAACTGCTAAATGTTGGAACCATTTGTTATACAACCAAGATACACGAACGTATTCTTTACTTAGCCAGAGTGAAATTTGGTTTGTACCCCATACACTTATTGTTTGAAATAAATATGCTGTCTTTCTGAAGGATTTGCCAAAAAATTGGCACATAGGGAGTGCTAAGTCAATTCTAGCTATCACTGAATGAAATGAGTCCTAGATTCTCAGGTGAAATGTGCCCAGTTTGTGGTTCTGATAAACCTCAAGAAGAGAGAATGTGCTTTTTAAACAACTTGTGTGCCACGAAGCTTCAGTTCTCTCATTTGCAAAGTGGGAACAGTAAATGACCTGTAAGTACTTGTCAAGCTATAAGGTGCCACGATCCAATCAAATGAATCTATAGCATCTATTCTAGATGTCTTTAAACCCACATCGTTGGGTCTCGGTGGAAGAATACCCAAGCAGGCTATGATTTGTTCTGTGTACATTGGTCCTCAATATCAGAGTAGCATTGATATATGTGGGCATCCCCACAAATGCCATGTGTGTGACTACAGGAGAACCATCTCTATATAGCATAACTTTTATGGCTGTGTTGGCTTTCAGACAGATTAAATCTTTTCCTATAAACTCCCATTTAATAGGCGCGTGGGGCTGATACTTTACTGATAGAAGACACTGTTGACTCTCTGGTCTTCTTTACAAAGATCACTGAACAATATGCATGTCACTGAACATATCTCCCTGAACAATTCAGCTCTGCCCCCTTAGTTGCACACCTCATTCAGCAACACACTAAACCTGGAGTAAGCAGAATCTTTTCTCCTAGAAAAAAGTTCATGGCCAGCTATTTGTCCTTGAAGATGGCCTTGTAGAGGACTTGTTGTCATTCTGGTCGCTTTTCAGCTGTTGCTATTCTTCCATAGAATAAGTTGTTTTCAGCATCTCAGGGTGGTCACACAGGAATGTCACAGCATGTATCTTGAGGTGCCACAGAGATGACAGCAGTTGCCCTCTATTCGCCTGGAAACCAATTTGTCAGAGCCCTCAGGCGAGGAGGCAAAACCTTGGGCACAGATGAGCCTCATATCAGAGTTAATCAACAGATCATGCAAATGAGGCACCCATTTATAGCATTTATTTAAATTTTCATTTAAATTGCTGGTTAAATGGAGTACATTTAAAATCCTGAAGTCAACACTTGAGCAAATTGGTTTTAAAACTATATATTAAATTGCAGCACATTGCAATTTAATACATACGCCAAGGTAATTGCTTATTGCTTTAGGAGTACAAAATATGTGTCCAAATAGTTTAGTGTGGTTGATGGGATACAGGAAGAAATGTCTAAAGTAAAGAACTACAGTCTCTGCTTTCTTCTGGGAAACAGTAGGATATAGTAATTATTAATGTGGGGGTTGGACACAGACAGCCTGACTTTGAATTGTGGCTTCCCCACTTAGCAGGTGTGATTTGCACAACTCTCTTTAATTCTTTGGACCTCATTGTTCCTGTATATAAAATGGAATTATAAAAATACCTTCATTATGAGGTTGTTATAAGGACTAAATGATGAGTCTTTACAAAATGTTTGCTTCTGCATTTGGTACACTATCAGTATCTCATAAATATTAGCCACCATTGTTCTTATTTGATAAGGAAAGTTGTATTTTTTTTATTCTTTCATGTTCCTTTGGGAAATAAAGAGCAGCCAAAGGCAAAGAAATGGACATTTATTAAAGAAACTACTGTGGCATGCATTGCCTTGTCCAATTGGATGTGTGTTAGATGCTTAAGTAATTTCACTTCATCTTCAAAATAAGTCTATAAGATGGTGGTGATGACCCCATTCCACCGAGGAGAATTCAACATCTAGTAAATCCTCACTCTTACCCAAAGTCCCGGAGTGATCAGAGGTAGGATTTGATTCTGCTTCTTCACCTGCTCTCATCAATAACCACTGGAGATGTCGTGCACAATTAGAGTTTTGAAACATGGTGAGTCCAAGTTGAAATGATCTGTAAGAGTAAATATGTGGTGAGTTCAAATTGAAACATTCCTCAGGAGTGAATACAAACCAGGTTTTAAAATTTTCATATTGAAGTAGAATGTCAAGTAGCTGATTCATGTTAATAGTATTGCAGGTTGAAATGCAAATAGATGTAAACTAAAACAAACTCTTTGCTGTTGAGTTCATTTCAAGGTAGAGTAACTCTTTAGAACACGGTAGGGATGCCCCATAGGGTTCCCAAGGTTGTACATCTTTGTGGAAGCCGGCAGCCACATCCTCCTCCCATTGATGGACTCCCACGCTAGAACCACTCACCTGTCAGTGAGCAGCTGAGCATGTTCACCATCACGCCACAGAGCTTCTCAGTTCACATGGAAAGAAAATACACTCTTAAATTACTTTCTGTTTTTTAACAATGTGACTTCAAGAAAGAGAAATTGACACAGGTGACTGTTCCTGTGACTTGTTTCATGTTGCTTTGGAAAGCACTGCCACATATTCTTTTTGTGAAGTTTGTACTATTTCCATCGACCTGGAGTGTCCAGATTTACACTGGAGTGTTGAAGAGAAAGTAACAGGGAGGAAAAAAGAACTGTAATTTATCTCATAGTCACTTTGTGTCTTAGCTGCCTAGTGCTGCCATGACAGAAATACCCCAAGTGGTTTAACACATATATATGTTTCTCACAGTTGAAGAGGATGGACATCTGAATTCAGAGGGTAAAGTGGTCCTTGTTTATTCAGCTTCCCGAATGATGCAGTGGGTATATGTTAGTCTGCTAAACCCAAGTTCAGTAGCTCAAAGCCACCTGCCACATCTTGTGAGAAAGACAGAGCTTTCTACTTTTGTAAAGAGTTACAGTCTTAGTGATCGATGGGGGACAGTTCTACCCTGTCTAAGAGGGTCCCTGTGATCCAGAATTGACTTCATGGCAGTGAGTTTTTATTTGTTTCTTAATCAATTACCTGGTCCTTGGGAGACCTCCATGGATCTTGGCATCTATGTTGTCCCATTCCTACTTCTCTAGTATTCTTATTTAATATATTTTGAGTCTCAAAGACATTTACTGAAGACACACTCTCCACTAATGATATCTTACTAACATGACATGGAAACCACATCACCCAAGGGAATATAGCCAGAGATATAGATGTTCAGATCCCAACACATATTTTAGGGAACAAGATTAAATCTTTAACATGCCACCCTTCAATCCCCCCACTCACCCAATCCATGCCCTTGCTAAATGTGAAACACATGTACCCATCACATGATTTCAATTACTCTGAAAGTAACTCCAAGTCTAAACCTCAGATTCAGAATCATTGACATCAAATGTGGGCAATATTTTAGGCATCTTCCACTGTGGAGCAAAATTCCTCTTCCTCTTTGAATCTGAGAAATCTAGCAGCCCCAAACATGCTGTGGAGTAAGCAGTAGGTTTCAAACTGCAAGGCTGACTGTGCAGACCCACCAGTTATTCTATGTGGGAGAGATGAGCCTGTCTACTTCCATACAATTTTCAGTCTTGGAAACCCTACCTAAGATTATTAAGATTGACTTCATGACAGTGGAGTTTGGGGTTGATTTTCAAAGTAGAGTCACAGAATTGGAACAAGCTAGGCATTTCCATTACAAAGGAAAAAAGCGAGCAGAGGTATAGCAGGTGCCAAGCAAGTCCCCAAACTAGCAGAACAATTTACATTAGCTGTCAAAAATTGAAAATAATTCGTTCTTTGAGACCATCTAGGCAATGCCCCTTCCAGTTTTAGGATGTTAGCCATACCTTATGGATCTGAGCAGTCTAGATTTAGCCCTGCTCCCCAGACCCACTGTAATAGCAATTCAATTCCCTCAATTTTGGGCAAGTGAAAACACACACACACACACACACACACACACACACATCAAACACATCTTAACAGCAGTCCCCACATTCCAGAGAAGAGTTGATGAAGAGTGAACACTTTGAAACTTAAAAGCTGTGACTTCAGCCTTGGAAATCAGGGAAACTGTGCTCCCTCTTCACCACCCAAAAGCCAACAAAGCCCTTCTTCTAGCCCTTCCAACAATTCTGTAATTTCTCATCTCAGAGGGGGATTGATACAGATCCTTTGACCTATTTCCTGCCTGTAGGATTTCAGGAGGCATGCAACATCCCCCACCCCTTTGGTTCGTTTTCTGCCCCCTTCATTCTAAACAGCTGAATTTTATGCTGAGGTAGTTGGTACAATCCATTAGTCACTGATTTAATTACCTTAATAAAAGTTTGCATAGCCATGTCCCTGATGAACATTCTGGACCACAAATTCTCAGTGTGTATCTTCCAGATATCTAAATTTTGTTTTCGTTTGCACAGTTCATTCTAAAATCTCTTTCCTCTTTCATTCTTCTAGAAGCAGCAAGGAAAAATATTTAAGTGTTCCATTTTAGACCTTGCTTAGAAATATCACTAGCTGGGTATCTAATTTCATCATGCACAACTTCTACCTTCCACAAACTTGTGAACAAAATTTGGAAAAGATACTAGCCCCTGCATAAAAAGTAGTGTCCTTCCTCCATTGTCTCTTCGAATGTTCATTATTTTATTTTAAAACGTCACAAGAAGTGCCACATTGAATTCCACATTTAAGCCACAGTTTGTTACTATCACCGTAGGCAACATATGATACAAACTGTATTGCTCTCCTGCTCGCTTACTCCTGAGCCCTCAGCAGAAGAGCCCATTATGACATGATTCCATCACCAGTGTCTGCATCTTATTATAGCCGCTTAGTATTAGGTTTCTTAAAATCCAGAGCTTCAAAGGATACAGTGGCTGCACCAATGCACTGGTGTGAGGATGCTGCGGAAATAGGCTGTGTGTCATTCCATGGTAGATTGCGTCCCTATGCGTAGGCATCAACCCAACTGGTGTCTAACAGCCTTACAACAGTACCGGCCTCCACCTATTCCCAATTTCAAAGCCACGTCTACAATATTAGATACTTATCAGAGCAGGACTCCTGTGCCACCACCCGTGCCAGCATACTGTCTCAGTAAAAGACTGTGGGAATTATCTGGTGCTGCTGTAATAGAAAAATATGAGTGAATGACTTGAACAAGCGCATTCTGCCCAAGTTTTGGAGCTCAAAGATGCTAGGTCTTTGAGAAGCTGAAAGATGCAAGGTCTAGGGGAAGGCTTTCTCTCTCTAGAGGAAGATCTTTGTTTCTTTTGAGGCGCTGCTCCCTGGACATCTTCATGTGTCTTGGGATATTTTTTTCTCCTTTGTCTGCTTTCTGCCTTGTTTATATAATCATTTACATTTCAAAAGACATTGGTTCGGGATGTTCCCCGACCCCCCACCTCCCACTCCCCACCCCCACAGTAATTCTAGCTCATGAAGATGGCAGGGACAACCCATCCCTCAGTGGGAGGATTATAGCCACAGGCATAGAAATTAGGATTAACAACGCACATTTTGAGGGTTCACCATACAATCCATAACACTTGGTAACCTGGAAGTTTGAGGGAAGGACAAAAATAATTGAGAAACATTGAAGGTGCTAAGACTATTATGTTTAGTTGGTTTTAGCTTTACTTCATTTGAAATGGCTACAAAAGCCACATTACTCAGAATACTAGCTATGGTTCTCAAGTTTCAGCTAACACAGAAGAACTTTTGCTCGTTAAAAGACAGAATGTAGTAGAATGATCTGGAGGAGTTTACAAAACTGATGGAAAATATGAATAGCTAAATCTTAGAGGAGACGGAAACCAAGGGAACCCTGAAGACTTGCAACACTTCAGTTTTGGAGATGCCCCAACACAGGAAGAGCCCGAGGTAACAGTTTTACCAAGATTATATTCTGTCAGGAAGGGCAGATTCCAGTGGGAAGTAGGGAGGCTGATTGAGCTAAAATTTCCGCCAGCAAATCAGCCTACCACACCCATGCTTTCTTAGTACTCAGCCTTAAATCCTAGAAAATACAAGGTCACTGAGAAAGCAATGAGCCCATCCTTCTGTTGCATAAATATAGATTAGACAAGATGAAAAAATAAAGTGTAAAAGAGGATGACCACCCAACATGGCAGAGGAAGGAAATGCCAGTAGGAAATAGGACTTGTAGGATGGCAGAAGTCAAGGAAGATGAGAAGGAAGGAACATTGAATACAGTTCTTGAGGAACATGGTGCCGTGGTGCAGAGGCTATCATGGAACAAAATCAAAGCATATCAATGATAATGAGGTTCTCCAGCTTGGGGCTACTGGATGAATTTTGCTGAATGGAGATGTCAAATTTTATTTCCGTTTTCTCCTGGAGTCTGACTTTATTTGGTTCCTTGCAGGCCGAAGCTGTACTCAGGAGAAAATAACATGCATTTTAGAGGTAGAATTGTAGAGATGGGCTAGCTTTTGAAGACTCACTGTTATTACAACAAGCTAAGGCATACAAAGGTAGCATATACCGTTTCACAAATTATGCTAACTCAAACCATAGGACCTATTTTCCTGAAAAGGTAGAAAGTTACACAATTTCTGACCTGGTACACATTGAAAAAGAAGCATCATTTAAAAAAATAGACTTTATAGTTACCATGCATTTATTGGTCATAGGAGTTCCCAAATGAAACAATGAAACAAAAAGTTTTACAGATTGGAACCTATTAGAACCCCAAGCCTATTTTTGTGGCTGCTTCAGAGATTCCATTCTGAGAATCTTGTCTTCTTACAAACTAGATGGTGTTTATGGCCTTGGCCCTTTTGTTGAGGCAAAATGCCCTGGTCCTCATGCAGAATCTGACTCATTGGACTAATCTTTTGCATGCTAGGACAACAACACCCCATAAAATAAACATGGGTGATGACACTCTTTCAATCTGCAAAAGTTTCTATCTTCACCTGTTCCTTCAAGAGTGGAGTGCTGCATGGATGTGCAAAATGATGTTTTTCTCTGTCTTATTCTGTCACTTCTCATCCCAAGATTCTTTTAGATTATAGACCCACTAGAGTACAGAAAATCAATCCCATTCATAGAAATTGTAGAACTCCCTACAAAGATACAGGAGTTGGGGTTTTATGTTTGCTGTGGTTCTATTGTAAGAGAGAAGGTGAAATGAATACAAACCTACCAGTCTGTCTTCATTCCCCCGGTCTGGATGAGCACCCATCCCATTTCCCTATCTCCAGTTCTTGACTTCCTTATGAACTGAAACACCCTTGTACTGTTCTCATCCCCTATTGTCTAGTCAGTTACATTTAAACTCCTCTTTTTTGTTCAAGTTCCGGCCAGACTGATTGCCAGGCCACTAGGAAGTGGCATGTACAATTCCCGTTCCTTGCTTCAAGAGAAGTTTCCCTGGACACAGACAGACCCATAGTTACCAAACACTCGTGCACAACTTTTTCAGTTTTTGTTCACATCTTATTTACTCATTTCTTTATAAAAAATCATTTTATTGGGAGCTCTTACAGTTCTTATAACTAGCCATACTTCCATTGCATGAAGCACATTTGTACATATGCTGCCATCATCATTTTCAGAACATTTTCTTTCTACTTGAGGCCTTGGAATCAGCTTTTTTCCTTCCCTCCCCCATCCTCTCACCTTTGTAACCCCTTGATAAATTATGAAGTATCATTATTTTCATATCCCATTCGATCCACTTTCTCCCTTCACCCAGGTTTCTGTGGATGTTGGGGGAGGGGAAGATGATATCATTGTGATTTCTTTTCTATCATGACTGCCCTCTTTACGACTCTTGCTTCTATCCCATTTAAGCCAATCCCTACTATTTAGTAAAAAATCTTGACACTTTCCCCCTACATAGAACTTGTTCTTTTCCACTGTTTTTCATATCATTATAGGGATTCGACATTTTTAGAGTTGCTCCTCAGGTCCTAAATCTGAATCATCTTTGATTATTTAATTTCCTTGATAATTTACATCAAATTCATTAGCTAGTCCCACTGGTTTTTCTGCCAAAATATCTCTCAAATCCCAAGACTTCGCCCCATCTCCCACTGTTATGCTGCAGATCAAAGCCCGTGCTCTTTATGGCTTTGATTTCTATAGTAGTTGCTTAAACAATCTCCCCATTTTCTCAGCTGCCCTCCTACAGTTTTTTTCTCTGCATGGCTTCTAGAGTAATATTTTATAAATGTAGATCAGTTCATGCTACTCCTCTGCTTAAAACCCTTAAGTGGCTTCCTGTCACTTTCAGAATAAAATACAACTTTAACTCCTCTGCTTCCAGTTTGCCCATCCAAGTCTCTCTTTACTTCCCCCTTCCCATTGTCCTCAATCTCATTCTGTATCTCAGTGAGGTAAATGTACAGATTCTTTGCATTTTATTTCCCATCGTCTGGCTCCATTTCTCTCTCCGCATCTTTACTTGTCTGTTTTCATTCCCTCTATCACAGATGAGTAATAGACCCTCCTCATCATATCTAAAATGGCTCCTTTTCCATTTTATTGGATAACTCAGGTAATTTTTCTTTAAACATTTATCATAATCTATAATGATCTTATATGCTTATCTGTTTGATTTTTTTATGTATAACCCCTCTATCTAATGAAAAGTAAATTCATGTTTTCTTTCTTATTGTTCAAATTCCAATATCACAAGCACTGGTCTGAACAAAATGGCTGCTCAATAAGAGTTTATTGAATGGATCCTGCAGCTGCTGCTTATAGTCCAAAACAAAGCCCTACTCTGGGGTTTTCAGAGTACATTTGTCTAAGCTTCAGTATCATACTTCCTACAGTCTGATAGAATTGCAGCTAGTCACAAAGATGTCTAGTTTTCGTTACTGGATTTGGAAGTCACTGTGTATCTCCTTCACTGTTGAGTCGTCCACGATTCCTAGTGTCTTGCGCATGGTATACTGCCAATAAATATTGCATGAAGATATACCTATCAGAGATAACAGTTCAGTGTAGATTTCATTTAAGGTGCATTTAAGCCTTCACAAGGAAGCCTGGTGTTGTAGTTCTTCTGCGTTGGGCTGGCAGCCGTATGGTTGGTGCTTTGAAGCCAACAGCATTTCTGTTGGAGACAGACTGGCATTCTACTCCCAGAAAGAGTTACCCTCTCCGAAACCCGCCGGAAGTTGCCACAAGTCAGCATTGACTCAATGGCAGCGATGTTCTTGAAGTCATCCCATGACTATTCGGGTCTTTAGCCATTAGTGCTGAATGCACCAAATTTATTCTTTAGAAGTTTGCTACATATAGGTGGATATACTCGATGTCATATTATGATGGCTCTGGCTAATTTGCTTCAGTTTCCTTTGGTTTCCACTAGGAGACATTCGTAACCCTGTCCTTGTTTTCACTGGTGATGGTGAGCCTTCCCAGTGTCTCTTCCCACATATGTTCATTGGATTCCTGTGTATTGCCTTTGGCAAGGTCGACATGTGTAGTTGTCATTTATGTTGCTAAAAGGGGGTGGTGGCGGTGACAGGGTGTGTGTGCAATGCACATATTTTAGTTGGTCTTGTGAAATTCTATTACACAATCTCCACCTCTATTTCTATCACTAAGGTCATATTTTCCAATTACTTACCCTTCTTCTTTGTTTCCAGTTTTTACATGCCCATTAAAGCATCTTGATTGCATGTTTGATCAATTTTAGACTCCAGAAGTTGATAGAATTTCTTGATTTCATCACCAAATTTAGTACTTCATGTAAAGATTTGAATAGGAGTTGTATGAACTGAATTCCATAAAGGTGTATAGATATCACCCTCTTTCAGGTAACATTGTACTTCAAAATATGTCTGGAAATGTTCTTTTCGGCAATGAATTTACACAATTTCTTTTGAATTTGTCATTCCCAGCATAGTAAACCATATAATTATCTGATTCAAAATGGTCAGTATCAGCCTATTTCAACTTACTAATATCTAAGAAAGGATATTGATCTTGATGTGTTCAGTTTCATTTTTGGCAACTCAATTTTCCTAGATTCATAATTTTTATATTGCATATACTCATAATTAATGTTTTCCAGCAGCTGTTTCTTCTGCTTTTTTAATTGTTCTCCATCAGCAAATGAAGGGCCAGTACATATTTCTCCATCCACATCATTATGGTTGACTCTGCTTTGAGGAAGCATGTGTTAGTCTGGGTAGACCACAAAAACAAACTCATAGAAGCTCATATGTATAAGAGGGTTTTATATAAAGGGTAATTGTACATTAAGGAAGCATCCCAACCTCGTCGAGTCCAAGCCCCTGAATCCGATATTAATCCGTATGTCTGATACCAATCTATAAAGTCCTCTTCAGACTCAAGAAACACATGCACTGATGCCAAATACAGAACAATCACAAGCCAGTGGGTAGAAAGTCTTTGGACTTGGTATTGTAAGCATCTCAGTGTTGTCAGGGTCTCTATGTGGCTTCTCTGGCTTCAGCGGTCCATGTGTTTTGTCAGCTACAATGTCTCCCAGGGAGTGAACAGAGAGATTGTCTTCTACCTCCAAGGAGGAAGTCCTGGATTTCCCAGAATTCTCAGGAGAAAACCATGCCCACACAGTGGCCTAGTTGGTTATGATCTAGGTGACAGATTAAACTCTACCCATTAACGCTTAATCCTCTGAAGTCCCCAATTGTCACCAGATTATGTAACTGTGGCATGACAGCTCTTCCCCAGCTGTTTTTTGAGTGCCTTCCAACCTAAGGACTTATCTTTCAACATGTTAAACTATCCCACTGATATTCATAAGGTTCATGGTGTCCAGTCACTCATAAATGGACAGCATCTTCTTGATTTGTAGTCTTGTCTTAGTCTGGAACTTTTGCTGAAACTTGATGCTGCAGGCATAGTTTCCAGTATTCCAACACTGTGAATCCCTCCCCTGTGTGATAAACAGACAGATGCGTGTTTTTCATACGTACTAGACATTGCATTTTTAATTTTGCATTTTATTTTGATAAAATATGGATAATATAATATTCATTTGACATTTTTGATCATTTTAAACCATACAATTCAGTGGCATTAATTATATCCCCAGGATTCTCTAGCTTATTTAACTCTATGTCAAAGAAAGAGGCTACCTCTCAATATTTGTAAGATTTATATCCAAATTTCTTATTTGTTATGCAAGAGAGAACTGTGTAACTTTCTAGGCAAATAAAAGAATTGAGCTCATGTAAAGATATTTTAATAAACGTTTTATTATGAATTGAATACAGATTTAAAGAAGAGATGAGGTTTCCATTAAAATGTGTATGTATATTTCATTTAATTAACTTTAATCTGCACAACTTAACATCATTTATTCCCCTTCCTGCCTGGGTGTACTGTTTTCTTTCCTCTTTCTGTCCATTCCCTTCTTAAAGTTGTTCCTGGGTAAATGCTGCTTTTGATATCAAAGGATGAATTGTTCTACGATGTATGTACCTCCCTAGTGTTATTGCTTTCAGGAGAGACCTGTCCAGTGTTTATGTAAAACTTTGCAAGGCATGGGATTGAGGAATTGCCTGAGATCAGATGTCAGAATATGTAGCGCATGGTTGCATATCAAATTTGGAAGTGTGGCTCCTCCAGTGAATTTGTGGCTAACTGGGTGACTTCTGGATGGGAATAGGTGACTTAAGAGCAAAGAAGAGAGCAGATAAAGTCAAAGGAATGGAGAAAAGAAGGGAGTCAGTCTTGTTTGTTTGTTTGCCTATAGTTTCCTTTATGCAGAGACCACACACATAAGTTTGTCTCTCTGACTCTTGTCTGAGAGTCCTCTTTTAGCTCTTTCTCCAGTTCATTGATTATGTTCTGTTGATTGTATCCCTGGTCCATAGCATTCCCTGATGGATGAGATCTGCTCTAATTTCTTTCCTATCTGATAATAAATGCATAAGCAGATAACCTCTATGAGAATCTCAGGGGAGGAGAATATTATCACTGGTTGGATAGAAGTGCCAGGAAGCCTTTTTCATTTAATAGTTAACAAATGTTTATTGAATTTCAGTAGTCCACTGGAGACTTCCAGAGTATGGTGGAAACAGTAGAAAATTGAGCAAACTCTTAATCTTTTACAGCTTATTTTTTATTGAAGATATATATATATATATTTGTGTGTGTGCATCCCTGCCCCCTGGTGGGAGTAGGCGGCCCAGCCTTGCTTCTGGAGAGCTGCTGCTGGATTCGAACTCCCAACCCTGTGGGCCACAGTACCACCTACAACCACTACACCACTGGGGCTCAGCCCTGAAGCGATATATTTTAGGACAAATAATCATTGAATATATGTTGTATGTCATATAGTGATCCCTGCTTTGGAGTAAAATGAAATAGAAAGAAGGTAAAAAGAAGGGATGGTTCTAATATTCAGCAGGGCAGACAAGGAAGGACTCACTGAGAATGTGATGTTGGAAGGAAGACCTCAAAAAATGGTAAAGGAACCTATGTGGATGACACTGGGTGAGTGAGGAGGAAATTGGTAAGTCATGAGGTCTGAAGTCTGAGAGACAGTAAAAGAGTGTGCTTTTTTAGGGTCTTATAAATTATTAGAAGCATTTTTACTTTTATTTAGACCAAATGGGAAAATCCTGAATCATTTTTGCCATGGAGTCTTCATGTGATCTCATTTATCTAGACAAAGAAATATCAAAACTACTCCTATGTTGAAACTAACCTACAGGATAGGAGAGAGGGTGGTTAATTGGAAGGCTACTATAGGAATCCATATGTCTGAAGAACTGTGATGATAAAAGCTGGTCAGATTCTTGATATATCCATGGAGCAATCCTCCAATGGAAAGGCTTCATTATTAACCACTATAAACATTAGGGCTAACATGGAAGCTCTCCATTTAAATGTTCCGTAAACCACAGGTTTACCTATCATGAATCCAGTCTGATCAAATGTAGGGAGAGGAGGAGGCACATGTGGCAACAGAAATAAAATGTACACATACAGAAAGACGGCCTAGTCTGGACCCAGCTCCTTGCAGTTCTTTAAAAACAATTATTATAAATAATACTTTCTTGTAGATAGTTGTATAGATTATGGGGGATTTTCTGTATTGATTGCTGTGAAGATAGGATGATTTTAATTTCTCTGCTGTTCTGGTG